>CAMOHE010052525.1:0-15444 GCA_946598075.1 Artocarpus hirsutus | reverse complement strand
TGGGTTATTTGAATTAAAACTGAGGCTTTATCCTATAGAATCTCGGGTGGAAAATAAAAGATTCGCGTGATTTTTATTTCGGCAGTTCGGCATGCCGAACTTAAAGTTTAGCCTGCCGATCAGGCAAGTTCGGCCTGCCTATGCGCATGCGCGAATTAAAAATCGCGCGTTTTCTTATATTTTTACGCGTATCTTATTCGATATAGACCCGAATTTGGTTTTGTTTCGAATTTTTGAGACCTTATCTTATAAGGAATGACCCTAGACCCAACCTCTATAAATAGGGAGTGAGTCTAATGAGTTATTTAGATCAATAGAGAGATTAAGAGTGATACTCTATTGGTGAGAATCTGAAACTCCCTGAGAGCTCTTGTTAACAAATCACGAACAATAGCTTTGGGTTTTCTCAATTGGTTGGAAGGAGAGTCACCTTGAGGAAGAGCTGTACGTGTGAGCCCACAGTCACTCCCATCGTGGATAAAGAATAACAAAGAAGACCAGTTGATTGAGGCTCTTCTGGAACGTTACTTCTCTACACAAATTTCGGGAGCCTTTCGGCGTATACAAGGTCAGTAAGATCAGGTTAATTTATACATATAGCATGTCAAACTTGTGTTTTAGAAAATACTCTGATTTAAAATTTTTAAAATTCCGCTGCGTATTATTTTTCCAACATGATGTACATCAATGATATACTAATGCTAATTAGTTTATCAATAATATACTCATATACATTATGTATTAATTTGTAGTTTATCATTAATTAACGTGATTATTTTATTTACTCAATAATTTATTTGTTTGTCAACTATAAATCATTAACAGATTAGGGATAAACTAATTTATCAGCGATGGGCTATAGTTAATCAATGATGTATTAATATTAATCAATGTATTCATGAATGATATATTGGTGTTTATCAATGATATGCTACTATTAAAAAAAGTCATTTTATCCTAATTTTCAAGGAATTTGATAATTTTCTTAATTTTTGAAAAGGGGGGTCATTTATTTAAAAATGTAGTTAAAGATAAGTCATTCGTCTAAATTTATCTTTTATTTAGGTACTGAGTCTACTCTTGTTTTTCATTTTACCTTCCCCACCCTTATATGTAGAACTTCCCATACAAAATCAGGAACAATAATAAAAATTAACACTTTGAATCTTTTTTTTTTTCCCTCTCTAAAAATGACTTGCATTTTTTAAGAATTTTTCTTTAAAGACCACTTGCGCTTGTTTATTCAAAATAAAAGAAAATAAATCAAGTCTATTGCCGTTATTCGTCGTCATGGTCAACGTGCATGAAATAATCCATACTAAGATCTGATTTTTTTTTTTTTTCCTTCTTATTGGCCCTGAAGTCGCCCCGCAAAGTCACTTTAACAGTTGCTGTCCAACATCAGCCACCACCATAGATTCATTTTCACAACCCAAGATTTTTTTTTTTTAATATTGTTCTTTTTAATTTATTTTTTTTCCACTACACAAAGAAATTTCTTTTGGGACGCCACGAGGTCGCCACATGGCACAAGAATCTCCATGATTGGTGAAGCACAGTTCTTCTTTTACTTCCCAACTCACTCATAGATTGGCTGATAACGTATTTAGATTAGTAATATATATTGCTCTCCGTTTGTCTCTCCTCTCTCTTACTTCTCTTTCCTTAACCGGAAGGAAAACTTAAAAAAAAAAAAAAAAGACCAGAGAAAGAGACCATTAATTCAAAGAAAGAAGGAGTTTTTTTTTTTTTCACAACAATGGCTTCCGGTCTTTGTTACAACTCCATGAGCCTCTCAACTCCAGTTTTCTCGAAAACCCAGTTCCCGAATCTCTCCTCTAAGGACTTTTCTCTCGATTTCTCGCCGTGTTTTCACTATTGGAGTAGATGGGCAAGCAGCAGTTCTCCTAGTCAGAAGAAGAGCAGTGCTTTCGGAGAGATTAAGGCCATTTTGGCGGCGGCGGCGGAGAGAGGCGGGAGGCCGGAGGAGAAGAACCTCCGGGTGCTGATCGCCGGCGGCGGCATAGGAGGGCTGGTTTTGGCGTTGGCGGCGAAGAAGAGAGGTTTTGAGGTTTTGGTGTTTGAGAAGGACTTGAGTGCGATAAGAGGAGAAGGGCAGTATAGAGGTCCGATTCAGATACAGAGTAAAGCTTTGGCGGCTTTGGAAGCCATTGATATGGAGGTTGCTGAGGAGATTATGAGGGTTGGGTGTGTTACTGGTGACAGGATTAATGGATTGGTTGATGGGGTTTCCGGTACTTGGTATGTTGCTTCAGAATTAATTTCATAAATGCGTCCTAACCGAATTTTGAAAAGGCTTCATTTCATCTCGGTAGTATATAACGTAGTTTAAAACGCCCCCTAAACTAATAATAATTTACAAATTGAATTAAATTCAATAATTTAGAGTGTACTTGTAAAATTATAAGTAGTGTTACATCATTAATTATTAGTGTTATAAATAAAAAAGATATTTTAAACTAGAGTTTATAATTTGTTTCCGGTATGTTGAATTAGGTTCATAGTTTGAAAATGTTTATAAAATTAATTAAAAGAAAAAAGAAAATTTCTTTGTTTGTTTGTTGGGTTTTAATTTAGAGACAGTGTGTGCCAAACATGTTTGTTCTATCTATTAATCTCTTGGGCATGGTATGTAGTTATGGTTTTGGGGTCAAGCGTTTTGACTTTGACTAGATTAGATCTGTCTAGTTAAGGAGTTTAATTTAGCTGATGTAAGTTTGAAAAACGAAAAATTATGGATAAGATGCAAATTTAAACTGACAAGTCACGTTAGAATCACATTAGGTTGAAAAGGAAAAAAAAAGGACATTAAAATTTAACAGAACTTTGAAGATTTTATAGTGGCTGTTGTTGTTGTTTTTTTTTTTTTTTCTTTTCTTTTAATGCCTAAGAATTCTTCTGTTTTTCAACTGAAAAGCAGACGTCCTTGGAAATATAATAACTTTGATACAGACTAGTATTAACTTTTATTGTTGGATTTAACGAAAAATGCTAGAAATGACTGGTGGGAGACATTTTAACAAGATTGGGAACTCTGGCTGGTGGTTTAGGTACTTAAAAGGAAACTTTTGTCTTAGTTTAGAAACCTACAAAATCATTAATCCAATGTTTTGACCTGTGCTGCTTTTTTTCTTTTTTTTTCTTTTTTTTCAAATTTTCATAAAGTTTGTAACCTGTGGAACATGTCTGCTTGTTTCTATTTGTTACAAAGTGTAAAAAGGATACACCTGAATAATATCACTTTGGCATTTAACAAAAAGAAACGAGC
The DNA here is from genome assembly GCA_946598075.1 of Artocarpus hirsutus. Lineage (NCBI taxonomy): Eukaryota > Viridiplantae > Streptophyta > Magnoliopsida > Rosales > Moraceae > Artocarpus > Artocarpus hirsutus. Next base: position 12,155 of record CAMOHE010052525.1, on the reverse strand, counting down.
CAAAATTGGTTGGCAGTTCCAATTAGTAAGGAATTTGATGATACAAATTCCAAGTTTGACAGAAATTCCATGCTTCCTTATGATTTTATTATAATGTTAAGATTTTCTCCATTTGGGAAATGTTGAATTTTGAACGCCTAGTGGCATAGAGTAATGTATAGTTTGTTATCAGGTACGTCAAGTTTGACACCTTCACTCCTAGAGCGGAACGTGATGGGTTTTTTCAACTTTAGTGGCAACATGCAGCCCCCATCATCTTTGATTTAAAAGGCACCGAATTCAGTGCCCACATATTTTTTAATTATTTAGTGTGGGCATCGAATTCGGTGCCTTTTGAATCAAAGATGGTGGACGCTGAATGCGCCCACTAAAGTTGAAAAAACCTATCAATTCTCCTCCTTTTTCAACTCATTAAAGGAAGAGCTAGTTGCAAGTCGTCATCCATTTAGACTTATCCTGGCAAGCTTGGAACATACCTCAAGCTTATGTTGAGGGATCACCTTTGTTAACATTTCTGCTGTATTATCATCGGTGTGAATCTTCTGTACCTAAAACAACTTCTTCTCAAGTGAGTCACGAATCCAATGATATCTGACGTCGATGTCTTCGTTCTGTAGTGGTAAGTGGCATTCTTGCTCAGATCAATTCCACTTTGACTATCACAATGAACCACATACCTATCTTATTTCAAACCCAACTCTTAGAGAAAGTTCTTTAGCCACAACATTTCTTTCCTGCTTCTGTAAGCACTATATACTCAGCTTCTGTTGTGGATAGAACTACATATTTTTTTAGCTTAGACTGCCATGATACAGCTCCCCCTGCAAAAGTAAACAAGTACCCAGATGTAAACTTTCTACCATTAAGGTCGCCGGCCATGTCTACATCCGCAAATCCTTCTAAGACTGGATTATCTTTCCCGAAGCTCAGACATATTTTAGATGTGCCCCTTAGATATATGAAAATCCACTTGACAGATTCCCAATGTTCCTTGCCTGGATTGCAAGAAAACGGCAGACAACTCCTACTATGTGAGTGACATCGAGCCTAGTACAAACCATCGCGTACATCAGGCTTCCAACTGCTGAAGAGTAAGAAATAGCCAACATCTTCTTCTTTTCTTCTTCTGAAGAAGGACACATCTTCATGGTGAGTTTGAACTGATCACCAAGGGGTGAAGAAACTAGCTTTGCTCCTTTCATGTTGAACCTTTCAAGTATCTGTTCAACATAGTTTTCTTGTGACAGCCATAACCTTCGAGACTTTCTATCTCAGATAATCTCCATTCATAGAATCTATTTGGCTGGACCCAAGTCTTTCATGTCAAAGAGTCCAAAGAGTTCTTTCTTTAGCTGATCGATCATTTTAGTATCCTGGCTAATTATTAACATGTCATCAACATATAACAGTAAGATGACGAATTTCTCACTAGGAAATTGCTTGATGTAGACGCAAGAATCTGCTGCAGTTCTTTTGTACTCTTGATCCATCATAAATGAATCGAACTTCTTGTACCATTGCCGTGGAGCCTGTTTTAAACCATATAGCTCTTTTTCAACTTGCAGACTAAATGTTCTTTTTCTTTGACCTCAAAACCTTCAAGTTGCTGCATGTAGACTTCTTCTTCTAAATCTCCATGGAGAAATGCAGTCTTTATATCCATCTGTTCAATCTCGAGAGCTAGACTACCTGCTAATCCCAAGATTACTTTGATCGACGACATTTTCACCACTGGAGAAAAAATTTCGTCAAAGTCAATTCCTTTCTTCTGTCCAAAGCCTTTAACGACTAATCGAGCTTTGTACTTCACTAGATTTTCGTGTCCATCGTCCTTTAGTCTGAATACCCGTTTGTTCCTCAAAACTTTCCTGCCTTTTAGAAGTTTCACCAGCTCATAAGTGTTGTTCTTCATGAGGGAATTCATCTCTTCCTACATGGACTCCATCCATCTATCTTTGTCTTTGTGAGCCATTACTTCTTGGAATCTTTCTGGCTCCCCCCTTTCGGTAAGAACATAATCTGACTGTGAGTATCTTCTCAATGGCATTCGATCTCTGATTAACCTTTTGAGTTGTTGCTCGTCATTCTCCGGTTCTTGATTCTGCTCCCCCTGATCATTATTGTCTTGTGCTAGTGCATCTACTTCAGCTTTATCATCATCATCATCATCAGGAGGCAATTCTAAATTTTCAGCTGCCTCTTGCATTTCTTCTCCACCTGGTAACTATTGTTGTGGAGGAATTAGCTCAACTGCAGTTTTTCCTTGTTGTCTTTCTTCTTCACCTGAATCTTCAATTGTCTGATCTTCATGGAAGACCACATCTTTGCTCCTTATTATTCTCTTCTTCACTAGATCCCAAAACCTGTACCCGAACTCTTCATCTCCATAACTGATGAATATACATGGAAGTGCTTTATCATCGAGCTTTGATCTTTGTTCCTTTGCCAAGTGCACAAATGCTTTGCACCCAAATACCTTTAGATGCGAGTAGGAAACATCTTTCTCGGTCCATACTCTTTCTGGAATGTCAAAATTCAAAGGAACTGATGGAGATCTGTTGATTAGGTAGCATGCGGTCTGCACAGCTGCTCCCCAAAAAGGCTTCGACAGCTTCGATGATCTCATCATGCATATGACTCTCTCTATAGAGGTGCGATTCATTCGTTTTGCTACACCATTGTGCTGAGGAGTATCGGGTATTGTCTTCTCATGCCGAATACCATGTTTAGAGCAGTAATCTCTAAACTCACAGGAAGTGTATTCACCTCCATTGTCTGATCGAAGGCATTTCAGTTGCTTCCCTGTCTCTCTTTCTACCATGGCATGGAATTGTTGAAAAAATCTAAGAACCTGGTCTTTTGTTTTCAACAGATACACCCAAACTTTCTTGGAAGCATCATCTATGAAAGTTACAAAATATCTAGCTCCTCCTAAGGACTTAACTTCTTTGGGACCACAAACATAAGAGTATACACATTCTATTACTCTTTTTCTTTAAGCAGAGGAATTTTAAATGAAACTCTATATTGCTTTCCAGATAGGCAATAATCGCAAGGATCGGATAAGGTAGCTTTCTCCAAAGGAATAAATTTCTTCTTTGCAAGATGTTGCAGACCCTTTTCACTCATATGCCCAAGTCGCTTATGCCATGGATTTGGTGAAGCATCGACTGCTACATTTACTCTATTCACGCAAGCTTTCCCATCGGTCTTGTGCAACGTGCAACAGAGCTTTCCTTTTGTGACAATCATTGATCCTTTACTGAGTTTCCATTTCTTGTTGCCGAAGTGACTCTCATACCCTTGTTCGTCTAAGGTGTTTATTGAGATTAGATTGAGACGTAAATCTAGAACATGCCTCACATCTTTTAATGAAAACTGGCAACCAACATTCGTTTGAATGCTTACATCTCCAATTCTGACAATCTTGGAGCATGCAGAATTTCCCATATTCACGTTACCAAAGTCACCTGTTTTGTAAGTGGTAAACATCTCTCTGCTAGGAGTGATGTGGAAAGAAGCTCCTAAATCTACCACCTACTCAACCTTGTTATCGCCGACATGCAAACATTCATCGGCAAGTACTACAACTACTTTTCTTCTGCGGCTGCTGCTGTAGTCATGTTGTTGTCACCACTATTTTTCCTTTGACTAGCTTCCTGCATTTCTCGCTTCAAAATTCGACAATTCTTCTTCATGTGGCCCTTCTTCTCACAATGAAAACAGCCATCATTTCTGTTTCTGGATTTTGATCTTGTTGTGGACTTGTCGTTCTTGTTCCCTCCTTCTCTGTTATGACTTCTGCTCTTATTTTGCGTAACAAGGACTTGAGTATCTGCACCTCGAGCCTTGTTTTGCTTCTCAAACGATACCAAAGCTTCTGCAATAACTTCATACTCTAACTTATTCTTTCCGTAAGTAAGAGTAGTGATGAGGTGATCATACGACGAAAGAAGTTTGGCCATGATAAGCACAGCTTTTTCTTCATCATTGAACTTCACGCCAAACTTTAGTAATTGTGAGATCATGCCATTGAAGTTGCTCAAGTGCTGCAGCATATCTATATTGTCTGGAATCCGCATCCAGTACAGCTCCTTCCACAAGTAAAACTTGTTTGATAGATTCTTTGACATATACAATTTTTCTAAAGTCTCCCAGGTATCTTTAGCAGTCTTGCACTCTTTGGATTCGATATTTTGCAAGACAGTATCTGACAGATTTAGACGAATTGTACAGCCGCAATCTCGTCTATTTCCTCGCACTCTTCATCCTTGACTGTACTAGGCTTATTTTCTTTGCCTAATAAAGTCTTGTGGACCTTTTGTTGGATAAGGAGATCCTTAATTCTCCTCTGCCAGAAGGAGAAATTGCCGCTGTCGTTAAACTTCTCGATCTCGATTTTTTTGGCTCACCATGGTTGCTACAGTAACCGTATTGCTACAACAATGACGATGCTATAGGACCGTATCTGCTACAGGAACCGTACTGCTACAATACTACGTTGCTATAGTACTCTCTCCAGGTAAAGTCTGCTTTCTTGGGCTGCAAATTCAACCGGATCTGATTCCAGTTGTTGGAATATGGACAAATTCTAATTCTCCTTCAGGATCTAATTTAAGAAAAAAGATAGACAAATTCTTGGTAGCTCTAAGACCAGTTGTTGGGAATATGGACAAATTTCAATTCCCCTTCAAGATCTAATTTAAGCAAAAAATATAGAATTTCGACACTAAGAATTTTAGCTCGTGTAAAACCTTTCAATTTGAAAGTAAAAACCACGGTACATACATAGAAAAACTTCCACTATAAAATAATGGGTATGCAATAATCTCTCAAGTTTACAACAATTACTTGAAGTACACCTATAAAAATAACTCTCACACTCGTATGGTGTGGTAATCTCATACAAAATAGACTCTCTGTGAGGTATTATCTCTTTCTCACAGGTACTCTCTATTTTTCTCATATATTGAAGATGTGAAAGCAAAATGCTTTCACATGTAAATGGCTGCCCAAAACGCGTAAAGGGGCTCTATAAATAGAGCTCCTCCCATCCTCTTTAAATGCAATCCGGATTGAGAGAAAGCAATCCGAGAGAAAAAGAGAGAAGCAGCAAGCATATAAGCTGCAAAGAGAAAAAGAGAGAAAAATAGAGAGTACCTGTGAGAAAGATATAATACCTCACAGAGAGTCTTATTTTTATGAGTGTGCTTAAAGTAATTGTTGTAAACTTGAAATATTGTTGTATACCTATTATTTTATAGTGAAAGTTTTTTTCTGTGTGCTATGGTTTTTCCTTTCAAATTGAAAGGTTTTTTACGAGAATAAAATTCTTGGTGTCCAAATTTGATTTTTTTTTTTTTTTTTGCTTAAATTAGATCCGGAAGGGGAATTGGAATTTGTCCATACTCCCAACAGAACGAGGGCTTACGGTTACTAGAGTGATAAGCCGAATGTCCCTGCAACAAATCGTTAGCTCGTGCTGTTGGCGAAGATATAATTATGAATGAAAGTAATGTTGTTGATTTTGAGGATCATGGGGACAAGGTAATGAATGTGGTATGGCTTTATAAATTAGGTTGAAGCTTTTCGTTTTTGTTCAGCTACTTGAGGACTGCATAGCTTGATGTTTTCTCGGCATTTATTCTTTTTGTTTATTTTCGGTTTCACGTGCTCAGGTCACCGTGATCAACGCTATGAAGGTGATCTTCTGGTTGGAGCTGATGGTATATGGTCAAAGGCAAAATTCTGTACTCTAAATTCAGAGCTTTTTCCATGTATCACTGAATTTTATTGCAAAGATGTATACTTGTACTTCTTTAATTTGGAAAGAAACAAACAATGCTACAGAAGACCCTTGAAGGCCAAAATATGACCTTCTTTGCCTTTTTTTTTTTTTTTAAGGACAGAACTTAGATGAAAATTTTCTTTTTGGCGCTCTTTCGATAGGTGAGGAAAAATTTGTTTGGTCCAATGGAAGCTGTTTACTCGGATTATACATGTTATACCGGTATTACAGATTTCATGCCTGCTGACATTGAAACTGCAGGGTGTGTATGCCTCATCTCATTTTCCATTACATTTAGACTTCTTCGGTTGATCGTTGCTTCTTTACTAGCATTGGATTGTATTGTTTATGCATAATCATTGTGTATCAATCTGGGGACTGAAATTCTTCTTTTTCCTTTTTTTTAAGGTATCGAGTATTGTTGGGACACAAGCAATATTTTGTTTCTTCGGATGTGGGAGCAGGGAAGATGCAGTGGTTTGCATTTCACAAGGAACCACCTGGTGGTGTTGATAGCCCCCGTGGTATATACCATCGATTTGCGTTGCTCAGAGTTTTCGGATTAATTCATGCAGACCACCGTAAACTCTCATACTTTTGTATCACTAATATAAGAGTTTTATACAGAGGCTAGTTTTCCAAGTTCAGTTGGCAACTGTATGTGAAAACTTAGTTTTCATAGTCGTTGAAATCTGTTGACTTTGAGTTCATTTGGCAGGTAAAAAGGCAAGGTTGCTCAAAATATTTGAGGGTTGGTGTGACAATGTGATAGATCTAATACTTGCCACGGACGAATCCGTGATTCTTCAAAGGGACATATACGATAGAAGGCCTACTTTAACTTTAAGGAAAGGGGCGTGTGACCTTACTTGGCGATTCCATCCATGCCATGCAGCCAAACATGGGGCAAGGAGGTTGCATGGCTACTGAGGTTTGTCTTTGTTTCCTTTGTCGATTTTGAGCCATTTGTTCTCCCTATAGGCTAATTAAAAGTTTCAAGTACTTATTTGGCAAGGAGTTTCTGGACAACGCACACATTTTAAATCTCACAACTTCGACAAGAAAATTTCAATCATCGTTATTCTGCAAAGATTTGCTAGTAGTCATGCACATGTTCAATCTTGTGGACTTTGACGAGATGGTTTTTTTTCAATCTCACCTCTTTTTGTACATGTTCAAAAGGACAATTGGTTTCAGATCCGACCACGTGAAGAATAGAAATTCATTTTTATGCCAATGATTCAATCATTACAGGACAGTTATCAGCTTGCTTTGCAGCTTGTTAAGGCATGGGAAGAAAGCTTCAAATCAGGAACTCCTGTAGACATTGCTTCTTCTCTTAAAAGGTACAAAGAAGCTAGGCAACACTTTGTACTCGGACAAATTCATTGTTGTATTGTTGATTTTTTTTTCCTCGATAATGCTCCAGATACGAGAAAGCCAGAAGGGTGCAAGTTGCCATTATTCATGGAATGGCTAGAATGACTGCTCTTATGGCTTCAACCTACAAAGCTTATCTGGGTGCAGGACTTGGTCTATTATCGGTACGACCTCTTGTCAGTTCTGTTCTATTAACAATACAAACACATGAAAGGAACTCGTTTACATTGCGTATGACTTATGCTCATGATGTTTTGCATCTCTCTTTGCAGTTTTTAACAAAATTCAGAATACCGCATCCAGGAAGAGTTGGTGGGAGATTCTTCATTGACCTGGCAATGCCCTTGATGTTAAATTGGGTCTTAGGTGGTAATAGGTAAGTAAGACTAAGAAGTCCTATATTCTACTATATAGATGTTGTCTTATCCTCTCAATATTCTTTAAACTCTTTTTTGTTGTCCCTCGATTTTTAAAATCTATTTTTAAATCTTTTTTTCCAGCCCAAAACTCGAAGGAAGGCCACAAAGTTGCAGGCTCTCAGGCAAAGTATGTTGCTCTAATTACTGTTCTAAAAATAGTTTTTATCATCTGCTAGAATCTTAACTGTAGTTTGCCCACCTCCTGATAGGCTTAAGCTTTCGGGAGAATTGGTAAACAAACGTAGTATCCAAGCAGGAAGTCCTAAGTTCAAACCCCCTGGCGATCTAATTGCCACTATTTGCCAATTTTCTATGCAGGCAAGCGACCAGCTACAGAGATAATTCGAGGAGGATGATGCATTGGAACGTACCATGAAGGGACAGTAAGTCTTGAATTAAGCCTTATATCTTCATTTTTTTTTTCAACCATAATCCCTGCCTGTGTTCCAATCAATATTAACATGATATTATCAATCTTCTTTTGATGCGAAATTCTCCCTCTCTAGGTGGTTTCTTTTGCCCCAGGGAAATGCCTCTGGGACTCTGCAGCCTATCCGATTGGATGGGGATGAGAACAAGCCCTCAATAGTTGGGTATGTGCATAAGATAACTCTTATCTAGTTATTGATAAATTGTAATGACATGACTCAAGTACTAGTTCTTTATTATTTTGGTTAAAATTGTGATATAATAATTGTCGTAACCATTGGCTGGCATTTTTTAGTGTAATTTGGTTTTTCGTTAGAATGGTTTCATTAATTTCTATTCTCTTCTGACATGTAATCGTGGATTCAGGAGCGTCCCACATGACGACTCTTCGGAAACATCGTTTACACTTCCTTTGCCACAGGTGAACTGGCCACTCAATCGTTGTTGGATGCTACTTCTACTAACTGGTTAAAAAACCAGTAATCTCTTTTGTTGTTTTAATCTTAAACAACAGAGTTGGTCTCCTTTCCTCTGGTTTCGAATAGTCATGCGAGTATCACTTACAAGGATGGCGCCTTTTTCGCGACTGATTTGCGTAGCGGACATGGCACCAGGATCACTGAGTCAGTTAAACGAAGTCTCTGCCTTTTGTCTGCCATGTGAATCTCCTTTTTTTTTTTAATCTTTGCTCTCCTCCCCCTTAAATTTCTACCCAAAATGCATAGTTTCCCACTCGTTTCCGTCCACATGTTCTAGAGTTCGGTTCCGACAAGAAGGTGATTAGAACATCCTTACATTTTAGCTTGTCGCATGAATCTTAACGTTGTCCATGTTATCTTTGGTGAGTCTCACATGTTCATGTCTTCTAATTGAGCAAAGGTTAAAAACTAAAACAAGTTCTCTTAACAAATACATTTGTGACTAAGATCAAGGACGGAGCAGGAAAAAAAAAAGTGAGGGCAGACATATAATTTTAAATTTTGAGAGGGCGAATTACAAATTTCAACAAAGGATACATACAAAATTATGAAAAAAAAAAAATTCACAAGAGACAGCCATCTACTTTCGTCTATATATGTGGCTCCGTTAAGGTGGCTTTGTTAGAAAAGCAAGTTCCATTTAAAGCCCTTTTATTGCTCTCAACTCTCAAGCAAGTACTGAAATAATGCAGGCAGCATTTCGGGTCAAGGTGATAAGGTCTTCTTCTCCCACGACTGTTGCACAAAAGGAGGAAAGTTAACTTCTCCAAACGGCATGAAATTCTTGAAAACGACTAAAGATTCAATACATAATTTAACAAGATTTGTACAGCATTTTGTCGGGGGAAGTGAATCTGGCACATTAAAAACTTGTCTCATTCTTTTACAAAGAATGTCTTATACGGTTGTACCTGTATGCAACACACATGTATCCGATCAATGTAAAACGTTCCACTTTTTTGTCTTACATTATAACCATATCTTCTCATTTTACAGCACATTATAAGAAAAATGTAATACTAAGTATTATAAACTGTGTCCCCATGTAAGATATAAATTTTTCTTTCAGAAAACAAAAAAAGTTTTGATACTCTAAGCAATAGTGAGAGTATTTGGAAACCAAGTTGACACTTGAACATTGTAATATACGAAAGCTTTACATTATAACATGTGAGAGTTTTACACTGTAACAATTAAAACTTGTACCTCAGTCTCAACAAATGACTCCTGCAAGCTTAAAAAATTAAAATAATAGATTGTTTGGCATTCACGGTTGGAAACACGGCTCTAACTGTCTATAGTAAAAGTTTTCTATAATACAATTTGGCACAATTTTCTTCTTGTGCTTTTAATCAATAGAAAAAAAAAAGTAAAAGCTGTAGGTTTTTAATAAATGTTTAAATCATATTTTTAAAAGAGCTTCAATGTATCAAAATGATTTCTTTTCTTTTTTAACTTACAAAAAATGTTGTATTTAAGCTTATAATATATTATTGATACTCTGGTACAAGTTTCAAAGTTTATTTCATAAATGCTTTTTTAAGAGCCTGTATTTTGCTGCTTTGACAGGAAGCACTTGTGGAGAGCAAAAGTACTTTTGACAGTTCATCCAAACACTTCCAATGTAAAGTAAAAAAAAAAAAAATTTACATTGTAAAGCTTTCAATGGCTAAAGCGTTGTAAACTACATGGATGTCAAACAAAGATTAAGTAAATAAATTAAGAGTCAACTTGCAAGTTATTAATGGTTGGCTGTTTGACTCATTGAGTATATGGTATAAAAGTTAGCGGCTTTAACAAAGATTAGTTGATCTTTGTTCCTGCTATCTTTGGTGGGTCCGAACTTAATTTTATTCAGTTATTATTCCTTTTTTTTAAGGAATATTACTCCTTTCTCTAATCTTGATTAGTGATTCAACCATTTTGTTTACAAATAAGTTATCCATATTCATTAATCACATGATCTTCCTTAACACTCTCCTTGATTGTTGGTGAACTGCCTGATCAGGTGGTTAATGATGAAATTGACCACTAATCTTTTTAGCTTTCTCTATTGTTTGTTTCCTTGTAAAATGAAATTGTTACTGTGTAATTGCTTAATAAGTTGGCTGGTCATGCCAAGCTTTAAAGCAAGTCCTTTGTGGTGTTCTGGTAAGTTCCCAATGTACTAATTGTGTCTTTTGGGTGGGGTCCATCATGCAATTGATAGCCTTTTTAGAAACTATTAATGCACTGATAAAAGCCTCAGAGGGACCCACAGCAAACACATATATGACAAAAACAGTTATCGTTTCACTCCCTCATGTGGCTTCCCGACTTTTAATCATATTTTTTCGTTTACTTAATGACTAATGGAAAGTAATTCTATTTAATCTTATAAAAAGTATAATACCGTTGTTACTAAAATAGAGAGTTTATGTCTTAAAAATATATTATATTTTAGATTGAGACTTATTATTTTATTAATAATAAGGTTATAATTTTATTAAAATAAAAAGGGTTTTTTATTTATGTATAGACGGAATTTTTTGGTAAGATATGTTAAGTTGTAAAGCTAAATTATTATCCTAATGCAAAGATCAATTTCGTAATTAGGGATTTTTTACTTATAAATTCAATTGTTTTAGTTTTTCTTAACAAAAAAGGCATCGTATTTAAGGTTAAGTAAAAAAGTTGGAGAAAACACAAAATGAGATATATGTGATTTTTTCTTGTAAAGTTTTTTTTTATTGCAATGAGTTGCTGTTGTAGTAAGTACATGCAATTTTCACATTAAAAATGAATAGCTATAAATCTTGTGTGTTTTATTTTTACTTTTTGTTTTCCACAATTTTACTATTCTCGATGGTATAAAATTGTACATCTAATTTTTAACATACCATATAAAAAAATTGATAGTTAATAATTTTCAATCCTAAGATTTTTATTTGATTCTACTAAATTGTTATAGTTATTAAATTTTAACATTTAAAACTCGATATTATCGCTAGATTTTTTTTTTTTTTCATACCAGAATCCTCCCAAAATATAAACCAAGATGAAGAAATAGCGGCAATGTGGCATCTATGATGTAGCAACCTTTGTAAACACCTTTTAAGTTGGGGTGTAACTTTCCTTTCTTAGGCAGCAATTAATATTTTTTCCTTTCGGTGGTCAGGGCGTCAAAATCAGTAGGCTTATAACAAAACTACCAAGAGGGGCCAATTTAGTGACAATTGGCTACATACATTTTAAGTTTAAGAACTGTAACATGTAAGAGTTTTACATGTGATAACTTTTGGCTTTTTATATAACTGTTGAAAGCTTTATATTGTTCAAAGTTAAAACGTATAAGTTGAAATTAAAGTGCTAAACAAAAACTAAAAAAGTAGTTGTTTATAAATAGGAGACTTTTATGGTAGAACTTGAAAAAAAAAAATAAACTATTGATAGGCTTTTGTTTTACGGTCTTCAAATAGATATCAGACACTATATGTTCTACATACTATTCTCTTTTGTTCAACAGTTAGAAATGTTCACTGTCCATATAGAATCCTACACGGACTCTTATCAATGTCTACAGAATGTATGAAGTAAATCATCACCTACATTTAATAAAGTTAAGATAAGGCTATTCCTATTGTAATCTAAGCCTATAAAAGAAACAACAACGGTCGTTTT
>CAMOHE010052522.1:385-43040 GCA_946598075.1 Artocarpus hirsutus | reverse complement strand
AAAGCTAACCAACAAGTCTAAGAAAGGTGCCAAGAGGAGTTCAGAAATATTAGAGATCATACATTCAGATATTTGTAGTCCAAACATAGACTCATATGGTCCAAAATACTTCATCTCTTTCATGGATGACTACTCACGATACATGTATCTCTACTTGCTTCATACAAAGGACGAAGCATTGAATGCCTTTAAAGTTTTCAAGGCTGAAGTAGAGAAACAATGCGGTAAGTAAATTAAGATCGTGAGAACAGATAGAGGTGGAGAGTACTACGGTAGATACACTGAGTATGGACAAGCACCTGGTCCTTTTGCAAAGTTTCTTCAAGAGCATGGGATAGTTGCCTAGTACACCATGCCTGGTTCCCCAGATCAGAATGGTGTGGCAGAGAGAAGAAACCAAACATTAATGGACATGGTGCGGAGTATGCAGAGTAACTCCAATCTTCCTAGATCTTTGTGGACTGAAGCTCTTAAGACGGCTGTGTATATATTAAACTGGGTTCTAACTAAGGCTGTCTGAAAGACGTCGTTTGAGTTATGAAAAGGTTGGAAACTGAGTTTGAGACATATACGCGTTTGGGGATGTCCGTCTGAAGTAAGAGTGTATAACCCACAAGAGAAGAAGCTAGATCCGAGGACTATTAGTGGGTATTTCGTTGGATATACCGAAAGGTCCAAAAAATATAGATTCTACTGTCCAACTCACAGCACTAGATTTGTGGAATCAAGGGACGCCAAGTTTCTTGAGAATGACTTGATTAGTGGGAGAGATCAATTTCGAAACATAGTTTCTGAAAAGGATCATACTAAAGCTCAACCATCTACATCAAGTGATAGGTTGATTATTGTTCATAACACTCCTATAGTACAACCGAGTGTTATGCAACCAATCGTTGAAGTTTCATAAATTGCTGATAATAATCTAGAAGATCAAGTTGCTCAAGAACCACAAGAAACAATTGAGCAACAAGTTGAGCAACAGATTCCTCAGGAAAATGTTAAGTCGACATTAAGGAGATCTACTAGAGAAAAGAAATCAGCAATTCCTAGTGATTATGTTGTGTATCTACAAGAATCGGACTACAACATTGGAGCTGAAAATGATCCCGAAACGTTTTCACAAGCCATGAGTTGCCAAGAATCGAAACTTTGGTACGATGCTATGAGGGATGAGATGGATTCTATGGCATCAAATAGAGTCTGGGATCTTGTTGAGTTGCCTAATGGTGCAAAAGCCATAGGGTGTAAATGGGTCTATAAAACAAAGATAGACTTATTGGGCAACATCGAAAGATATAAGGCCAGACTCGTCGCTAAAGGATTCACTCAGAAGGAAGGAATCGACTACAAGGAGACCTTTTCTCCTGTATCTAAGAAAGATTGCCTCCGCATTATCTTGGCACTCGTTGCTCATTTTGACTTAGAGTTGCAACAAATGGATGTGAAAACAGCATTTCTTAATGATGAACTAGAAGAAGAGGTTTATATGAAACAACTAGAAGGATTCTCCTCTAGCAGTGGTGAGCAATTGGTATGTAAGCTTAAGAAATCCATATATGGATTGAAACAAGCCTTCCGTCTTCATTTGGATTTATAGAGAACATTATTGATCAATGTATATACCAGAAGGTCAGTGGGAGTAAGATTTGTTTCCTTGTGCTTTATGTGGATAACATTTTGCTTGCAACCAATGACAAGGGTATGCTACATGAGGTGAAACAATTCCTCTCTAAAAACTTTGACATGAAGGATATGAGTGATTCATCCTTCGTTATAAGCATTAAGATACATAGAGACAGATATAAAGGCACTTTAGGTCTGTCTCAAGAGACCTATATCAACAAAGTTTTGGAGAGATTTCGGATGAAGAATTGTTCACCGAGTATAGCTCATATTGTGAAGGGTGACAGGTTCAATCTAAATCAGTGCCCTAAAAATGACCTTGAAAGAGAACAGATGCACAACATTCCATATGCTTCAGCTGTTGGAAGCCTTATGTATGCTCAGGTTTGCACAAGACCTGACATTGCATTCGCTGTAGGAATGTTGGGCAGATATCAGAGTAATCCAAGATTAGACCACTGGAAGGCTGCAAAGAAAGTGATGAGATACCTGCACGGAACCAAAAACTACATGCTTATGTATAAACGGACTAATAATTTGGAGGTTATTGGCTACTCTGACTCTGACTTTGCTGGATGCATTGATTCACGAAAATCAATTTCTGAATACATTTTCATGCTAGCTGGTGGAGACATTTCATGGAGGAGTGCCAAGCAAACCTTGACTGCTACTTCCACTATGGAGGTCGAGTTCGTATCTTGTTTTGAGGCTACCTCACATGGTGTATGGATCAAGAGTTTCATTTCTGGGCTTAGGATTGTGGATTCTATCTCTAGGCCATTGAGAATTTTCTATGACAATTTAGCTGTTGTTTTTATGGCTACAAACAATAAGAGCGGTAGTCGAAGCAAACACATCGACATTAAGTATTTGGCCATAATAGAGCGTGTTAAGGATAAAGCAGTAGTTATTGAGCACATAAGCACTGAATTGATGATTGCCGATCCCTTAACTAAAGGCATGCCACCAGTAAAATTTAGGGATCATGTGGACAGAATAGGACTTGGTTCCCTTATGTAATTTGTTGTACTTTACTGTGAAACTCTATATTTATGATATTTTCTCATTTATCTTCAGTTATGTGCACAAATTTATTTCAGAGAAATATCACTAAAGTTTGGACCTAGAATAAACATAGGGTTTGTTCATTAAGATAAAGAAGCAAATCTTAAGAGACAAGATATATCGTAATACATGGAAGATAATACTCGTCATATAGAGGACCTATCGCCATGATTCATATAATTTGTTTCTTATTATAGTAGTTGATGGGATGTGTGGGCCAAGTGGGAGAATGTTAGACCCTTAATTGGCCCCAGACATGTGGAACGTTCAAATTGAACGTTAACCGATGTGCGGTTATTTGGGCAATTAACCACCCTCATCAACTGTATATAAACCGTGTGATGGTCACGGTAAGAAAAAAAAAATTCAGTTTTCTTTGGTCCCTGAGCATACAAACCATGTAGAAAAATTTTCATTACACCATCCAAAATTGTTTGTGAGTGCTCAGAAACCTTAAGAAACACAGTGTGGACAATTTTTGTTTTCGGTTTAAATTACAAAACGATATCTATGGCAGGAGGTATTTATTCGATCTAATAATTTGCTTCCGCTTCATACATATTATGTTGTTACCATGTTATTTAAATTCTAACAATGGATTCCTCCAGCTGGGCAACGACTCAAACTAAATGTTGATGTGCAATCCCTCTATCATCCAATATTGTTGTTTTAGAGGTTTGATTAGAGATTTTACTGGTTTTGTTATGTGTTCTTTTGTTAAGAAGTTTCATGGAGGTTTATTCAGTATTCAGTATTCATTATTCAGTATTCAGTATTCATTACTCGCACAATTTGCTTTATTCAGTATTCATTAATTGCATTGGCTAGAAAAAGTTCCAAGTTGTATAAACCATGTTGTAAGTGCCGATATGGCTATGGCTTTTATCTAATAATATAATTTTTATCTATTTAAAAAAAAAAAGAGTGAGAGAAATAAGCAAATCACCCGTCCAACATCAGATCCACGCACACAGGCCAAACGCAGTAGCGAGTGACTCGTAGCTGTCCATCGCGTCCAGGATAGGCTCAGCACGTTCGTCAGACCGAACTGATCTAGCGTCATGGGTGTCTGAGGTCAACTCCCTGCAAATGGCGTTTTGCCGCTTGTACGTTGGTGTTAGGCACTCTTCAATACTTCTGCTCTGTGCTCTGTGTTTCACCTGTTCAGCATGCGCTTGTCTCTAACAACCAGCCCGTGAAGCCACGTCACCCAGCCTTTCGCCTCGTCCTAGGAATAGCAAGTTGTGCCATGTATGCGTTTATATTGTGTTATGGTGGTTTTTTCTTTATTTTTAGTCAAACCTTAACCAAACTCATAATACAAATTTTTTTTAACTGCAACACAGGTTGGTTTGTCACGACTTGAAATTAATCCGTGACACAAAAATTAACATTTGAGCCCGAAATTGACACAAAAATTATATACTTTTATTGATTTTTTTCACTTATAACAGAGAACTAAAAAATCATAACCATTAAAATATGATCTCTGCTAAAATTAAAAGAATAAAAGCATAAAATTATGAGAACAACTATCATAAGATCAGAAGTTTATAGCAAACTCTAAAATATGTTATGTAAAATATATTTTTGAATCTTTTTCATGGGTTTCATATCGTGTTCGGGTTAGACGGGTTCAACCATAAATTGACCATTTTTTCGTGTCAATTTCAAGTCGACCTGAATTTGATCTGCATCTCTTTTTCTCTAATCTTAAGCCATGAAATTTATGTCATTTTTAAGTCATATTATCGCGTAGTGATCCATGTTACCAGCCCTACCTAGTCAACTCTCTCGCTACCATGTGTCGTCCCACATCAATGGCCCAAATTTGCCATTCTTTCATCGTTTTCTGGCGTGGGAATCAACATTCAATAAAGATATTGAATCCGTCATACAAAGGAGACCGTGGGAGTGCTGAGAAAAAAAGGGAAACAAGAAACAAAATAAATTTATAGTTAAGTTTGTAGGATTTCAGTTAATTTTAGTATTAGATTTTGTTTTCCACAAAACTTTTTGGAGACTTCTGACATTTTCAATAAGTTTTTTTGACCTCTTTATTTTTGTCTGTTTTTTTTTTTTTTAGATCTCTATCTTTGTTTTCTGATGATGTTTGAGCCTTGATTTTGTATTTTTTTATTAATACTTTTTTGAAAGAGATATAAGAAAATAGCTTGCTAGGATAATTTGATAGTGATAGAAAGAGATTGATAGTTACGTTAGAAAACTCCATTATCAATAATAGAAATTAGAAATAATGAATCTAATTAGGAAATTCACGAAGGATTGGGATGGAGAATTGGAACGTAGCATTTTTATATCATTTAATTGATTTTATTTAAAAATTTTCTCTTTTAATTAGTCATACAAATAATCTTTGCGTTAACAACTTTCGGTATTTAACTATAATTAAATGCAATCTTCATCGGATTGATACTCTTACTCATATCTTTTATTATTTGTAACAACTTGTATACTTGCAAATTCAATCAACATACATTGTATGAAAAGGGTATTTTTGGTTCTTTAATTTTATTATAAACCGAATTTCTTATGCTATATCCTACACATTTTGAAAATATATGCTATAAATTTACTAATTTAGACATTAATTATGCTATTTAGCTCATTCCCCTTTGCACAATAAGAAATTATAGTAAATATCATTTTTCCAAAATCATTATAAGTAAATAATAACATTTTTTTAATATTTATAGTAAATAATATATTTACAGCGTAGAAAATTTACTTATTGTGCTTAGTAAAAATTATAAGGGTATAAATATATTATTCATCAATTAAATTTAGTATATAAATAAGAATTATTTATGCTGTGAATATGAAAATAAATAAATTATTTACACCATAAATTTGCTATTTACTATACATATTTTTAAAATTTTCTATTTGTTTCAAAAAGTTTCAATAATCTAGTATTTCCCTCATTTTTCTCTTTTACAATATCTAAGGCCCACTAAGATGGCCAAATATGGGATTACTAAGGGAGAAAGAGCAAAATAGTATATTTAGATTAAAATTTAGTAAATAATGTCATATAATTTTAAAATGTGTAGTAAATAGCATATAAAGAGAACTTAAATAATATCTCATCAAAAATTGAAAGCAAAAAACCCCAAAACACCTACACATTTTTTTCCTTTGTATCTTCCACCCTCCTCCCTCGCTGGCACCACCAATGGTTGATAAATACCGTGTTACTGTGTAAATAAAAAAATTCGGCAACAACTTTACCAGCAGTTAGAAAATAAAATCTTTGGTAATATCATATTACCGTGTAAAACAAAAATTCATTAACTACTTCGTCAAATCGCTAACGACTGGAAAATACATTATTACTCTAGTAATACTGTATTACCATGTAAATACAAAAATTCACAGACGACTTCATCAAACCTCCGATGACTAAGAAATACAACATTACCAAAGTAATATTGTGTTACCTTATAAATAGAAAATTTATTATTGCCGGACCGTCGACAGTGAAAAATACAATATTACTTTAGTAATATTATACTATCGTATAAATGTAAAAAATTCAACGATAAATTCACCGATCTACCGACAGGAATACAATATTACTCTCGTAATACGTTATTATCGTGTAAATACAAAAATTCACCAATAATTTTACCAAACCACTAACAACAAGAACAATTTAATGTTTACGTAAAAATATTATATTTTCATGTAAAATAAAAAAATATTATATTTCATTGTTAATATCATATTTTATAGTAAATACGACAATTAAAAAATACAGAAAATTTTTCAAAAACAGAAAAAAAAAAAGAATATTAGAATATACCAAAAAAAGGACAAAAAACCAAAGTCAAAATAAAAATTAAAAATAAAAATTAAATACAACATAATGGCACGTGGCGATTTCTCCGTGGCAACAACTCCTCCGACGCTTGTGATTCCATTGAGGTTGAACTTGTGACGGCAGAGATCTAGGTCTCTTCGTCATCCTCCTCTTGCACAGCAGTCGTTGTTGTCGTCAATGTGGCAGATCGAAGCAGCCGTTGTCTTCTCTGACGCTGGTCTATGGTCTACAGTGCGGATCAACCCTCACTGAAGCTCGACGGCCACGGAGAAGATCGTGACTGATAGCAACCCTGGGCAACCCCGAAGATCGGCGAACAGAGCTGTCGCCTCGCGACTGCCAAACAGCCGAGATACTGATTTGATTCAGCCAAAGATTCCATTGATGATTAGAGAAAATCCAGAGCTAGTCTTCGAGGTTCTGGACCTACCGTCGCTCGCCGACGTCGAGGAACCGATGAGAAAGTCGGCCGAGAAACCAGGCAGGAGAGAGAGTCTACGGGAGGTGGTTGTGAGTGCGACGAAGGATACGAGGGAAACCAGACCTGATTTGTTGCATTGGGAATGGTTTGGTCTTTTCATTCGTGTAAACAATATTAAACTAAACCTATTATTATTTATTCATTTTCAAAATAAAATCTGTTATATCATGCAATTTCTCTAAATATAAATATAGACTTCTAAACGTGGAGTAGTCTTGTGAGGGCGAAATAATTGTTTCTTTTCAATGTGAGGGTCTTCCAAGTTACCAAAATTGTACATATGTGTGACTAGTTTAGTGGTTCGAAGACCTTTATTTTTATTTATTTTTATTGTTTTTTAATTTTTTGAGGTTCAAACCCTAACAAAAGCTAATGGTTGTTTTTTTAAAAAAAAAATTTCATAAATACCATCTTTTGAAACTTACATTTTATTAATATCATACGTGTTTAAGTGCAAAAAAATTAAAATAAATAATATGAGTAGCATTATGACATAATTTTACATGTGGCATAAAAAAATAATTTTAAAAAACGTAATTTTTACCTAAAGTGTTTTGGCATGCCAATCCAAACCCCAGGCCCACCGTTAGCCAGGGTTGTGCCTACAAACCTGGGCAACCCAGGCGCGTCAAACGTGCTGGCCCTAGCCGGCACGCAACTACGTAGGGCCAAGATTAAGGGCTGGACAAAGTCGTCCATGGACAACACAATCCAATTGACAACTATACTTTGAACCAAGGCCGGAACCATTTGCTGGGTGGAGAAGAATTCTGATCTAAGCCTGTTGTGCTCATTTCTTGCAAGGATTCTTTGATGTGCACGTCTTTAGAGACGGGAATTATTGTAGATAAATGAGCTTCTTATGGAATTAGTGATCAAATTTAAATGTATCGACTCCTATAGAAACTATAAAAAGGAAAAAAGAAAAAAAAATTCACTTTGGAACGACAATTAAAATAAACTGAAAAATCAGTAGTAAAAAAAAATGATATAAGGTCGTGCAAATGAATTTACCAGCAATTTAAAGTAGCATTCGGGAGTTGGTTTAACAAATCCTTTTAGCGTAGTAATATCCAAAACATAAAATAATGAATTTCTATATTTTCATTCCCTAATTTGTCAAAAAATAATGAACAAATAATGAACAGCTCGGACCTCAACAGCCTAAGCCCCCTCACAACTAAAAGGTGACATACATACAAACAATTAAAAAAAAAAAAAAAAAGATCCCTGCTGTATATCTAATGACCTATAACTCTTGAGATATTTGGGCAGTTCCATTTATCGGATAAATAAGTTACACTTCCAAACCGCCAGTGAACTGTACGACTGCACGGACAGAAGGTGGGAACTTTAAGCATGGCCCTTGCAGTACTCTCCTAATGGTAATTTTTGGTAATGGGATATCTTTAGTATCCCTCTCACTCTGGCGTATAACTATTATCTAATGAGGGGGCTGAGTCCTTCACCTTCCCAACCAAGTTTGAGCATTTGATCCACCACTTTCAAGCTCAACTGCAAGCAACAAGAAGGTGATTCACAAATCTGACACTAAAATAACCATAATGGATAACAAGATCCAGTGATACCATCATTATCGATATTATTGTTCAGACAGATAGATACATATGTGCGAAAGCTCATGCACTAGTGGCTAATTGTAAGCAACAGTACTTGCCATGTTTGCTAGACAACAATTACCATTACAATCATTTTCCCTGGTAAGACAACTTTCGATCTCTTCTCAGCTTATCAAATTTAAACTGGAATGTTATCAAATGAAATGCAGTCTACAATTATTCATGGAGATACTTCTCTCTCTCCTTGTCTCACCAATAACTGAGTTAAATTTGCATTCAAAGCATGAAGAAGTCTGGGTTGCAACTTCCTCAAAGCACCAAAATGTTAGCCACAGCCGAAAGACAGGTCTTTAGGATTATAATCATATCATTCAGCAAATTTGATGTAGCATTCTTGTGTTAGTAATTGAGATCAATCATATGAACCCCAAAGAGACTTAACAAGGGTTCCCTTGTTTGCACTGTATTGTGGGTTTATTATTACTTTTTTTTTTCTTTTGAGAGTGTCAATATAATCAAGCGATCAACTATGAAAAGAACCAGGTATGACTTACAGCAGGATCCGTGAAGATCATCAACTGCTCATCAGCAGTAGACACCAGAAGATTTGTGTTGTCCTTGTTTAAAGCTAGAGCAGTAATATCCCGTCCCTCTCCCAACTTCAGGATATGGAATATCTACAAAATGCAAGAATTATGTTTTCAGTAAGTAACCAGATTGTCAAGGGAACTAGCATATAGATGAACCTATTTTTCATGAAGACAAAAGAACCACCCATGCCCGTCGGGACATGCAGAGAATATGAGCCTGAACCGGAGCTGTCATGTCATGGAAAGAAAAAGCAAGATGCGTGCATGTAACACAAAATATATATAATAAAAGAAATAAACAGAAATTTACTAAAATTCGTTGGCAATTTTAAAATAAAACATTTTACACGCCAATGTCTGAATTTGGGTAATCACCTGACACAAACCAAAATTATGACAGGTTGTACTAATTAGACAGCAACAATCAATATGCAAGCTTGACTTATTTCCCCCTTTTTCTCATACCTCCAAAGTATGCAGATCCAAGAAGCAGATTGAAGGTGATGGAATATCCAATCTGTTTGTTTCTTCATCTTTTTCAGACTCCTGATCAATATTGTTAAATCCTAGCTTCTTCAGCTTCAAATCCCAGCTACTGGGTTCATCATTTTCCATGCATGAGTTTATTCCAATTAGAGCACTTCGTCCATCAATAGAAATTTCGATGCAACTAATACTTCCAGTGAAAGGTAGTTGAATACTAGCAATCGGAACCCCGTTAAGAGTAAAGGTCCTGAGACGATGTTGTGACTTGTTCCAAGTCATTATAACTCCTTCAGATGAAAGGCAGACAGCATTGGCCCTGATACCAGGCAGCCTTCTTACCAATCGACCTCTTCTTATAGAATGAAACAAGACATCTGATGCATGGGAGCATGAGACAACAATTCCAAGATCTGAGCTAATGCAACAACAAAGAATTTCACTTTGGTGGCCGCGAAGAACATACACAGGACCTTCTATGCGACGTCTCCTGGTTTTGTCCACCAATGTGCTTGATGAATTACTACCACTGGCTGAATTTGTTGTACTGGCACCAGCCCGAGTGTCCAATATGCTGCTCGACCGAGAAGTGAATTCCCTATGTATTCTCCAAAGTAACACAGTGGTATCTCGGCTTCCTGTCACAAGGTAGCTGCTATCAGGAGAAAGACCAAGACAAGTGACTGGAGCACAATGCCCATGGGCCGTTTCTAATGTTTTTGCTCCATCCGATGATACTAGCTTGATACTGTTATCCACATGCCCACCTAGTTAAGATCCAAACAGATTGTCAGCTCCATCGTCCTCTCATACAATAATAAACCGAGTTTTAACAAAGGAAAATTACACAATGTAAACAGGATGAGCTTATGTAACTGGTAAACTCATTGTCAGCTCTGTCATTTTCTCATGCCACATACTCATTTCCTCACCTGATAAACTGAGTCAAGGTTCCTTTCTTAATGTCAAGTAAAATTTTGAAGGCCATTAAGATAAAAACAAAGTCGACGCTTACCAGTGATAATGTCTTTATCACATGTTATGGCAACAATAGATGAGCTTCTAATCCCCAACGTAGCAAAAGCTGACGCTTGTGGGAAATGCCAATCATCAGAACCAGATCCAGCTGGCCCTTTGAACATACGCATAAATGTTCCACCACTAGAGCTTGCTGCAGCCTTTCCATGTTGAAAGAGGAATGGTGTACCCTGACCATCAGGTGTGTTTGGCTGCCACTTATGCTGGGCAACATGAGCCGCTGGTGCATTTATATCGACGATCACAACAGTGTCTGACGATGCATGAATCGCAGCAGCAGGTAGATTGCAGCGTTCAGGTGCAGAAACAGAATATTGTTTGACCTCCTTTGGGTTCCGGAATATTGTCTGAGTGAAAAAGCCAATCATGATTGTCTTAATTGTTGTTTGCAACGATAATAGTTGGTACTAGTACTTTACTACACTTTGCAATTTTCATGTTCTCATTGCCATCATCATTATATTCAGTTTGTACCATAAACAGGACTATCATAAAGGACCTCCTCCCAAGTCCACTGGTCACGCATAGCATATCCCACTTATAGCCTAAGAATGCATAAGAAATTGAATAGGTGGATAACCTTCACAAGTCCAGGTTAGATTACACAATTCTTTCAAAAGCTTAACAATGCAGCACAAATGGAGCGAAAAAAATAGAGAAAGGAGACAAGAATTTTACGTGAAGCTTGGTTCACAAATTCCTTTTCGCTCACAAAATTTAGAATGCTATAGGATTTCCAGTTCAAACTGCTATAGTTCAAACCAGAGATCCAAACATCACAATAACTTAAGAGAATAAATAGATTAAGAGACAGAATAGTTCAATAGTTTGGTAGTTCATTCTATCGAAGATATGCCATGCTTAACCTATTCAAGCTTATTTATAGATGAGAAATCCTAATTCAACAAGGGAGCTTAGGACCTAAAGTAGACAAATATATATTTCCTGATTTACAGTAATGCTAGTGCTGATGTGACAACAGAGTTTTCATGTTCAATTGGTCAACCGCAAATTTCTATAAATAGGTTGAATAAATTTTACCAGTTAAAGAATAACAATTCACTTGCTAAATCAACTTGAAAAGTTCTTATAAGAGGTGAAGCTCTGGTATTGTTCTAATCTTTAATTATCACATACCCAATACTACATTAATTAAAGCACTTGAAGGTATACCAGCTGGATCTAAATTCTAACACTCCCCTTTTATGCGCGCACCTGGAGAATGGACAGATCACATATCTAAGGGCAAATATAAATGTAACAAGGTTAACATTGGAAAACTATGAGACAAATCCAGCTATTTATTTATATTCCCCTGAAAAAATGTTATTTATCTTCCCCCCCCACCCAAACCGACAACCAAACCCAAAAAAAAAAAAGAAAACTCTTCTTTAATTTCTAAACCCAGGCCTTAATTCGATCGACCACTAACTGTTCATGAAGCTTATCTTCAAAAAATACTCTTTTTTCATTACATTATTATTAACATTGTTCATGTAATTTATTCTATCCAATTGGATCTGGATAGATGAAGAATTCAGCCCCCATCACCCCTTCCCAAAAAATTAACAACTATAATAGTAATAATAATAACAATAATCAGCATTCACCTGCACATGAAGGACGTCCACCAATGGCATCCTTTTCATATGAGGCACAGTAAGAAGTTGGGATGGTGTTTGCCCAAAGTAAGCGATTTGATCTTGTGTGGCACGCTGTTGTACCTTTTATTGCAAAAAAAGGTGGGAGGAATTTTTAACTCGACATGTAATCAATACAACCACACATTTGGAATAGCAAATTGGATCCCAGCCAAAAA
Organism: Artocarpus hirsutus; assembly: GCA_946598075.1. Classification (NCBI taxonomy): domain Eukaryota; kingdom Viridiplantae; phylum Streptophyta; class Magnoliopsida; order Rosales; family Moraceae; genus Artocarpus; species Artocarpus hirsutus. Next base: position 30,517 of record CAMOHE010052522.1, on the reverse strand, counting down.
AAGGAGGAATATAAAATAAAAAATACTAAATAGTAAATTGGACTTACTGGGTCTGAGATCTTATCAATATCAACAGTCCCTTCATAGGTAATGTAAAAAAAAACATTATTTGCCAAAATAGCTTCTTTTCCTCGTTGCTTGTACCTGAAGAATCCAATTTGTTAATGTGCATACAAGCAGAGAATGAAAAATGAAAAAAAAAAAGTTTATGCAAAGGAGGCAGATTTCAAGTCTCTGTATCTCTCACCAACTTCTCAGAAGTAAATGAGGACAAGTTAAAAAAAAAAAGAACCCAATGCAATCAGAAGAAATAAAAAGACCTTGTTTCAGAAAGTAAAAGAACCCTACCCAAATATAAGATCAATCCATTCATGCAAATGTGCAGATACGTGCTCGCTCTCAAGAGCCATTCGATGCTTATGAATGAAATCTATAGGGTTTTCAGCCCAAGGAGGAAGTTTGACAGAATCTGACAATGCAATAAAAATTCAGAACATTCAGTTTCAATCGAACTGCCACGAACATTGTATGACTGACACAAGCACAAAGTAGTTTGAGGAACATACCAAGCTTTCCACCTAACTGTGTTGTACCAAAATCAATTGAGTTTTCATTGGTTAGGATCTCAGGGAGGTAGAAAAGCTCAGGAACCTCATACAGAAAAAAAATAAATAAATAAATAAATAATAGATTCAAAATAAAATTTATATAAACCTCAATAAGCAGTCATTTCCAAACATAACATATTAGTACATACCACATTAATACATAGATAATGCTTATATGAAATACATATTATGACATAGAAGATGTAGTGCAGCTTCAGTAGATTTGGTCGAGATGGAGATCATACCAGTTCCTTCACATCACTCATGTCCTCAAGAACTCCATCCCATGTGGCCGCAATATCTGAAAACATCCGATCTGCATGATCAAATTTTCCGCCTTGCAGTTGAATAGAAAGAGTTGTAAATGGTTCCACTCTAAAAAGATAGTACAGTACCTGTAAAAGAATAGAAAAATTAAAGGCAGAAATCATGAAGTTGACACGAGATCTATTAGTAGAATAATAGGGACAAATTAACAGTGCTACCAATAGTATAAATTGCCAAAATAAGATAAGATGAGAAGGAAAACTATAGTTATTTAATCATATGTTATAATGTCCTATTTCCCAATCATACATGATTACACTCAATAAGGAATAATCAATAAACTCGTAGAGGTTATAACATTGGGATAAAGCATGTGAACAACATCTACTCTCTTTATCTAAGAAAATAAACACTTTTCATATGAAAAGCATATTTACACATAGACATACATATGAAATAAATATAAAATACACCGACCCATATATAATTATAAACCCACACACTGACTCATATAGACGCGTGCATGCACACATCTATATTGAGAACTTGACTGACAATTCCAGAGGAATTGGCAATCGTCATGAACATAAGAAGGAAAAGAAAAGCCTACTGTTCCAGCACTTGAGTAGTGTGAACCATAATGGAATTTGGGAATGACTGGGTCCTCAAAACTTGAATATCTCTCTTGAAATTTTTTTAGTCGATCAGGATTTAGTGCACCAATAGGCTGCAAGTATATATGAATGCTTCAGAAACACAAACTTTATAAAGTTGTACAACAATTTAAAGCAGAATTCATATGATATGACCTTTGAAAGATTTCGGTAAGAAGAACTGTCCATGAGATCCAAAGTCTTTGACGTGTAATCCGAAAGAATCCACGGGAAAACAGGATACTGACAAAAAATAAAAGGGACTGAGGGATAGTCTCAGAGATGTATCCATATAGGACATGAAATTAATCAAAGCAATCCACCTGTGTGATATCGTTATAACTACGCCCAGCCAACGTATTTAGTTGCATCAAGTATTCAAAATTGCTGATCTGCAGAAGTTGTGATTCCACTGATTATTTTCCCCTTTCTTGAAACAAATGCAAAATTAATGAGTTGTATTGACAAGCATGGTTAGAACCAACTTTTTGGTTACCAAATAGTGTAAAACTCTCACATACTACAGTAAAAAGCAAAAAATTGCCACAGTGTAAAGCTCTCCCATGCTACAATGTTTTGAACCAAAGAGTTGATTCTAACCATGCTTGCCAAACACTCTATAATTTTTATTGTAAGTTACTCAAATGACGACTGAAGATCTTAAGAAATAACTAGATCTTTTCAGAGCTTGTACCTCCCACCTAGCCCAGCGCTCCATAAGCTGAGTTCTTTCCAATAGTTGTTCTGGTCTCTAAACCAAAGAATTGACTTGTAAGTATCACAATGTTATAAATAAGAGATCGCCAAAATCTTGCATTAATGGTCTATCCAACTTCAGGAAGATTTAAATGCAGCAAGCATATAATTGAGAAAGATCTATATGCACTACAGTATTGAATTCTGAGTTTACTGAACATCCTCCTAGTTATGGCTACAACAAACACATGCGATATACCACCAGAGCAGCTAGAAACCTAATTGACACAGGAAAGATAGGGCAAGAACCTGAGTTGCAAGATATATGTTGTTTAAATGAGGAGGACGAGCTTGTACAATAGCACGATATGCATTTCTTCGTCCTTCAGTACTCTGAGACGAGTGAAGGAAAAAAAGGAGGTCAACACTATCAACAAGTACACCAGCAGTAAGGCGTTTAGTTGAATGGGCATAGTGCAAATAGAAGTACCGCGAAATCAAAGAAGTAGTTTGAACGGTCAACCATAAAAAGTTCCAACGCACTTCTTCTTAGGAGATATCTGTATCAGAAACAAACCTTCAAAAGGAGATAAAATAAAAGAGAGGGCAGATATACAAACATGACACGTATAGAAGTTGCTTGATTTCCAATACACATAGCGCCGATAAATAACAGTAGAGAACAGGAGTAAACACCTCATAAGTTGGCAGACAATGAAAAACTGGTTCCTTCTACCAAGAATGACAGATGGCAATATGCAGGTGACAAAGAATTAAGATCTAGAATAGATAGATAGGTTGAAAAAAGCATAACTATACTTAACAATAAAACACTTGGAAAAACCCACATATGGCGAAGATTTTTTGTTGCTCTTGGAAAAAGTAGAAGTCCTACTCCTATTAATATAGGAACTGGAAGTGAGATGAAAGTTATAATCCAGAAATAGTGACATATATATATATATATATTCCATAAATATAAATAAAAAGTTTTATTTTTATTTTAATTAATGGTTTCTGATTTAAAGTCCATGAACAGCATGAATTAAGAATAAATTTCCCAATATTAACTATATTAAGATCTCTTCAACGTATAATATTGTTTTGAAGAAAAATGTTCGTCCTCTCTCTATGTCCAAGCATTAAACAATATGGGAAACAGTGTTAGGCAGGTTTTTTCTCTTCCTTTTGAATAGTTACTTAACACCAAATTTCTTGTCTTTGTGAGAGGATCACTCGTCCTCTTCCCTTGTGCTTGATTGATTATTAATGAAAAGTGTAGCACAACTTAACATGTAATATAAGTGATAGTGTGGCACCTTTTTTTTTTTTTTAGTGTTGCAAAAATAACCAAATTTTTTAAAAACGGTAGCTTAACATGTAATTTTCTTAGATAAAATAAAATAAAAAAAGAATTTAAAAGTGTACCTCTTAAGCAATGTGACTTGACCAGTAATAATAACCAATTCAGTCGTATTGAAAACTGACACTCAAAGAATTATTAAATAAGTCTAGCATGGTATTAGAGTGGGAAATTCTACGCTCAGGTTCCTAAAACAGTTCTCCGATTTCTCAATTCCAACCACATCTTCACCTGTCCAACAAATATTGTCCACCCTGCCCATTCTCCAACCCCCACAATAATGCTTGTTAAGTGGGAAATCCTAAGCTCAGATTCCTAAAACATTTCTCTGATTTCTCAATTTCCACATGTTCACCTGTCCAATTAATATTGTCCACCCTGCCCATTCTCCAACCTCCACGTAAGGCATGCTAAGCGCGCATGCACGAGAGAGAGAGAATTCTATTGTTGCTCACCACCTAATAGATCTATGCTTACGGAGAAATGTTGATCTAAATTTAAAATAAAGGATGCAGATATTTTCTTTTGCTTTGTCAATGGATTTTTTAAAGATAAAACATCATTCATTGTTCACTAACACAGCATGAGATTTCCTACCAAGAACAACAAACTAGAGATAAAATTGCAATTTAGTAGAATGGTCAAAGTATTTTAAAGTAATCAATGACCGTCAACAAGTCCAAAATATGATAGAATCATAATCTAATATGCTTTTACCTTCTACTATAAATTTGATGAAGGGAAGACATAAACCAGCTGCGATCTTTTTCATCTCTCAATTCCATGCTATCTAACCCATCCACTGCAGCATTGCTCTCACTATTGTCAACAATGAAATTTATTCTTCTAGTTGTCACCTGATGGAGTTGTCAATTTATATGCTTTGTAAGCTAAAAGTATACAGAACCCAAATGCAAAAGTAAGAGGTTTGACAGAAGTTGCTGACACTAAGGGTTCATTTGGTTTATCTATTCTTCAGACTCAATGGACTCAAATTAAGATTCGAATATCAAGAATCCTTTCAATAAGTGTTTGTTTCCCCCAAAATCCAAATCAAATGAGTATCAAGAATCTAAGTTTTCAGAGTTCTAACCCCTCTTTAAACTCTTGATACTCGGATATCTTTGCTATAGTAAAAACTGAAAATTTCTCTCCTATATTTGAAGAAAAAAATCATAACTTCTTTATTTGATATCCAATTAAGATGATTCTTTTTTTCATTGTGTTCCTATTAAAGAGAGAAATTAATTAAGATCTATATTGCATATTTTTTAAGATCATTAACATTAAAATTTTATTATATTTATTAATAAATCAAAAAATTATTTTCATTACCTCTCGAAACACAAATTTCAATTTTATTTCATATTTAGATTAAAACTTAATACACATCCAAACGTCAATTTCGATAACAATTCAAGTCATTAATTCAAACCAAATCACATAACTCAAATCAAATCACTAATTCGAATCCATTTACCAAACAGACCCTAAAAATAAGATATTACGCAGTTTTCATGTCTAAAAAACATAACTGAAAGAGTGTTTTATCTTTTCTTCTTTTTTTTTCCCGGAAACGAAACTCTATTAATAATTAAAACAAAAATTATGTACAAAATATAGGAGGAAGAGGTATCCTCCAAAAGTGAAACACAAACTAAACATATTAATTTGCAACTATTAAATATTACCAAAACGACATGCCATGACATGTGTAAGAGAAAGGAAGGACACCAGATGTTTAGCTTGTGAGACTTACTTGAAAAAGTCCACGTATAACTCTCAGTGGGCGAACCATAGATGAAGGAAGCTCAAGAACAATTCTTTCATCATGTTCACTTGGAACATACCCAGGGGCAACTACTGATGAACTTTCAACCAAGTCCTGGTCATTAGCGAATTGAATATCAGCAGATTCCACAGGCACCGGCATGGTTTGCTCAGCTGTTACAGATAGCCCAGATTGATTATCCACATTGTCTTCTATACCATAGGTCCCCACATCCAAATGATCAATTTCCACCTGGTCATCATCTTCATTTACTGTATCCATCGAGAATGCTTCTGCTGCGAGAAGAGGAGCATTTGATGAACTTATGACATTTTCTTGATCTTCTTTTGTTTTAATATGGTCATCATAATTGGCAGCAGCACCAAGATGATCTGACCCTCTGTAATTCCTCCTCAAACAACGTCTCATCCTTGAAGAACTTTCCATAAAGTCTAGTTTCCAAAAGACCTACAGAATGTTGCAATGTCTCTGAGCAACATCAATGATAAAAATCTGAAAAAGATACAGAAAGCCGGAAGGCCAGCAATATGCAAGAACTAGATATGGACGCGGCAAGAATTTGAAGAATGCAAAACTAAGATTGCTTTCCTTTATAGAAGAAATAGAAATTCGATTCGAAGGGAAACAAGGAAAATGAAGAGAAATAATACAAAATCAATATTTAGAAATAATAAACAGCAAAATAATTATCTTAGTGAATTAGACAAGATCCTTTTGTACAAGTACAAAATAACAAACAGCGAGTCAATCTTCAAAAATTTTATTGTAAATGTGAAATAATTATCTTATAATACTTATACAAATAAATACAAAAAAAAAATGCGGGAGAGGGAAAAGACGCAAATGCAACAATTTGAGAAAGTGTAATCAATAATCAGTCTCATCACATACACGTGGAGGACTGCATAACTGCTCTGCAAATGGCCCAAAAAGACAATTCATTTCCAACAAGCAATGGATGAGTTTGCGCCATGCACGGACTCCATTGCCTAAACGATGACGAGCTATTACATCAACTCGGGCACGCCTGTCAACCTGGAGAACCAGAGTATAAATATGGCAAGCTAATTCAATTAGTGAAAATAAGGAAGACAAGCATTGATGAAACCTCGGATCTTTGGATGTTCCTTGCCAAAGCAAGACTTGCAACAAGGACAGCAATAAACTTATAGGATAAAGCATTAAAATCTTTTCCATAGACTGATTTTGTATCCACTGGTTGCAAACATTCCATCCAGGCAACTCCCATTGCTTCAGCAACATTCCATCTGTTCACACGCTCCATGTCACTAGCATTCCTCCGCTGTGCAGATGTAGCCATAGCCACAGCACTAAGGCCCCTCCCAGAACCAATTTTTGCATTACGCTCAAGATCACGTGCAGCCGCTAAGGCAGCAGCTTTTGCTGCAGCCTTGTCCTTTGGAAGAGCTGAGGATTTGTTAGGACCCTCCAAAGGTTTTTGAAAGCTTGAAAATGTATGAAGCCTAGAAACTTTACGCTCCAATAGTGAGGAGTCACGCTTAAGCTGAACTGTTGTTGCAGGAGCTGGATTTTCCCCACCAGAGGCACCAGCAGCAATCATTGCAAGGGCCATTGCAGCAGGAGGTGACGCAAAAGCAGCAGCCCAAGCTGGAGAGATCATTGCCAGAGCAGCCTGAAAAATACAAGAAATGGATATATGTTCAACTTATGTGAGCAAAGAAACAGAAGCAGAATCACCACTTGAACTAGCTTCCAGTTTGTACATGCAGAGTTGCAATGAAAAGGCACTCAGAGATACATAGACCTTTGTCGTATATCTATACAAGATACTATAAAACACCCCTTAGAACCCATATATCATTAAGAAGAAGATAAAACAATATAAAACTTGTTCCCACACAAGAGAACCAGCCTGAAGACAATGAAAAACTCAAAACTTGGGAAACCAAACTAAGCACAGAGATAATTGTCTCATTTATGTAAAGGATGGTATGTTTCAGTATGCATTTAATGAGGAACAACTTCCTGCCTGAAATTCTGTATGGTAAACACTCAAATACTGCCAAAATACTTTACACAAACAAGCATCTCCCTTCATAGTAGATACAACATCCTAAATGAAGCATAAGAAAACTCTTGTATATTCACAGTAAAGCACTAAAATTAGAATCAACAAAACAAGAATATTTTACACTTGCGGTCATTATTTGAAATATTAAAACTAGAAACAAGAGTCAACAGATTGATAGAAGGGGAGAAAGCATTCATTTGAAACAGTAGTAGACTTCATGCATAGAAATACACAAAGGTGATTCAAAAACCTCTACGGGGAGAGAATCTGCAGCTAATGCACGGTCATCAACAATAAGTGGATTCGTGCCATCAGCAGTTGCAAGTTCATGAATACCAGCCAATAGTGGTCTCCACCTTCTCAAAACAGCAACAAAAGGAGGAATGATAGCCTCAAGATATTGTTTACGGAGAGGCTTTTTGTCCCTACCAACTGCATGATATACCTGCAAGATCAATTCAATACTACCACATAAAACCAAAACATCTATAGAGAACAAAGAAAACAGTTAACGCCAGTAAGCTTTAGGTAAAAGGAAGCCATTCTTTCTTTAGATCAGAAAAAGGAAGCAATAGCAAACTTGTAAATATGATGGCATAGTTTAAAAACGACGACTTCTAACTGCTAAGAGAGGCTGTAACGAAATTATGCAAGTAACTAACCTCAGAATAAAGAACACAAGAAGCTACTAACACTCTCTGTCTCTTGGAATCTGAAATCGGCATGTTTAGAACTGGTGAAAGCACACTGCAAATCAGTAACATGAATTAGCCCAGATCCACAGTATTGGGAGGACAAAGAAAAGGTAACTGCAAGAATTTTCTAAAACAAATAGTCCACTTAAACAAATAGTCCACTTATCATAAAATTCAGAAGAAGATTGCAAATAACATATTCACATATTGAACACAATTTCAGATAGAAAATCCATTTTTCTTTTCAAAGATATGAGCCAAAGGTTAGTAAATATCCATATCTGTCCTCTCGAGAAGCCACTACTAAAATTACTTGGGGCAACATTTTACCCACCATACGGTATTTTTTTTATTCCAATATCTATTTCCTTTGCTTCTGAATCCTGACATGTTCATCCTATAATCTTAAGAGAATAGTAACCCCTTGCAAGGATAATAATCCATAAAATAAAGGTTTATTCCGTTGTATATGATATAGTATACAAAGGACATGGAACGCCTGTAATATTATTTCATGAACCAATAAGTTTCCACAGTACTTCGGAGGTGCATAGTACTGTCACTATTATGTTCGATTTGTATGGAACGAAAATCAAGAACTTTCAAGGATAAGGAGATGATTATCAAATGTTTTTGAAAAGGCTAAATTTTCAGCATCTCTTTGGGCTTCAACAAATAAAGACTTCAAAGGAATTCTTTTTCTTTGATTATTTTAAGTTGGTTGGATGTAATTGACTGATAGACTTTTTTGTTAAGCTTCATTTTCCATTTTCTGCTTTCTTTTTTCTTTGTCTTGAGAATACCTCATCCTCTTTCCTTGTAATTGATTGATTATCAATGAAAAGATTTTTCTTGTAAAAAAAAAAAAATCCAGCGTTTCCTATAAAAATATGTTTCAACCATTTTTATGTCGTAATTTTGTATAAAACTTTTTAGGAGTCAGGAACACATTAATAAGAAGAGTCATAAATGAATCAACAAGACCAAGATAATAAAAGAACAAAATCCACCTGCTCAAAGCCATGTTTTATCTAACAGAAAAACCATGAAAATTTTTATTGCTATAAAGGAAAAGTAGGAGAAGAGTTCAGGTTAAATTACCTCCACAATAATGCTGAACGAGGTTTCCTTCCTTCTGATTTTGCATCATCTATGCTTACATTCCTTAAAAGCATACTATCTTCACCATCATCTTCTTCCCTCATTGAAAGCAGAACCATCCGAAGCATGCATAAGAACGGTTGATCGCTGTCTAGTAACTGGTAAAGAGCTGCCATCCCTCCCATCCCAGTTCCTGATCCACCGCCTATCCCAAGACCACCACCAAGTCCAGATTCATCCAATAGTAGAGCTTGGAGCATTGCAACAGATTTCTTTACCAATGGAAGTTCCACCCAATTTCCATTTGCATCCTTCTCTAATGCAGACTTCCAAGATTCCCATCCGCCACCACCACCACCAAAGGATGTGTCTTTGGAAAAAAGCCCAACACCATACCATAATCGGCTTCTATACTTCCAACCCTCAGCCAAATCCATTGAACAACTTCCATATGACACAAAAGCACAAGAAACAGATTCATAAGGCTCAGCTGCTGCCGCCGCAGTAAGGCGTTCCACCACTGTTGTTGAGACTTGTCCATTTCCATCAGCCACAGAACCAAGAACCTGGTCAAAATCTCAAGTGAATAAGCCTCTTGCATAAAGGATAAATGTAAATGAAAGCAGAATATCATGACCAAAGACCAACCCTCTGGTAGAGTGCAAAAATGAAGAAGTCAGGAAAGATAATGTGGTATATAATTTAAAGATAAAATCAAAGGTAGATATACTGGTATGAAGAAGTTTGGTCCCTAACAACTATGATATCCAGTTGACAGTTTTTTTTTTTTTTCTTTTTGCAGGAATCTTATATGGGAATTATATTATATTTAAAAAAAAAAAGGATGAGAAATCCTCCAGAAAATGCAGAAGCCAAAACCAAACACATCAACATGCACAAACCCTTCGACAAGAAAGTTCACAGTGAAAAAAATAAAAAATTAAAAAAAATTAAAAAAAGACCCCAAGCACAGAAAGAATTGTGTAATATTGTTGATCTTTGTAAGGCTCTTTATGAAGCCCAATTGACACGACGTCCATATACTGACCAGTTTCTTTTCCTTTTCCATGTTTCAAAAGGGCAAATGGAAAGAACAAATATTTAAAACCTTGATACAAAACAAAATTCACCACATGCAAAATGTTTTGATGCATGAAGAAAGGAAAACGAATTAATCCGATATGAACCATATTCTAAGAATAAGACAACAGTGATAGCACATATTTGCTTTCTTGTTTCATTAGGAAGTGACTGTACATACATCAAGAGGTAGTTCCCCTGGATCACTTGATAATGATCTGTGATCACCAACACTCGAAGAATTTGAGCGGTTATTCAAGGGAGATGCAAGAGAAAGGGGAGATTTGGAACCATCCGTAGCACGTGAAGCACAAGATTGCTTGCTCTGTAATCTTAGATGATCCTCAACAAGCATTAGTATTACAATTGCATTCTCCACTAAAGCTACTGAAAGTTGTGCAGCATTCTCTGCTTCTGCCTTAGCATCTTTTGGTGATAATCCCTCTGCTGCAACACCAGCAGCTGCTGCAGCAATAACTTCAGTCTGCCGCAAAAGAAAAGCTGGATGTAGAAATTATTGCAACTCTATCCGTTACAAAAATTAAAAGACAAGCACAAAATATTTTCTCCTTCCATAAGTAAAATAATTCATTTAGCATTAGAAGGCTATATCCAACGAAAAAGCTTCAAAGTAACAGGCTAAGAGACCACATTTACCTGAACTTGGAGTTCTCTAGCAGCAAAGTCTAGCAAGGCACCCAAAAGCCTTCTCTTAAATATGGGTAATGATTCTTCACGTCTTTAAAGCATGAAAAGCCAAATAAAGTGATTAATAAACAAGTTTAAATCAAGACGGCAAGAGTATGTAACTCTGACTAAATTTTTCTGAATTTAGACACACAATTATGTATACCTAATTCTTTGGTCTCCAGTGCTAGATCCACCCACAATGGAAAGCCACTCTGCACAATGAATTGTAGCTTCAATGTCCTGCCAACAAAAAGGAAACAAAAAAAAGTGAAGGAAACCTAATAACCAACTAGTAAGAGTAACGTATCAACTCTAGCCATTATCTAGCAGGCGTTTAGTTCCATTTCCCTGTTAGTAAACATGCAATTGACTTTCGTCAAGATTAAACTGCACTTACCATGGCACAGACACCGGGTAACAACACCATAAGAACAAACACATTGAACATACATTATGTAACATAGAAGAAAAAACAATAGTTACAATATGAGGAACATGACCAACTATATAATCCAAAGAAAAAAAAGGGACAAATGTCAACCTTCCACCCATCCTTCTGGCGCATTGAATGCTCCAACATTATGATAAGAAAGTTGTGTATCAGGTCCTCTATGTCTCCAAGGCTTACTGAATCAGAACTTTTGCATGCATTCATCTGACAGAAACAAGTGTTGTACTGTCAAAATTTATGAAATCTTGTCTTGGATGTAATGTGGATTCGGTAAGATCTACAAGTTTACCGGATTGTTATGCTAATTATGGATGTATCTTCCAGAAATTTACCAGGTAAAAGTTAAAATTCATACGCACCCCCAGTGTTTCATACTTTTGCTTCGAGTTAAACAAGTGGCAACACTCTCCTTTCCATAGCAGTCTCCTCATGTGAGCTCCCCCACAAAATGAGGAAAAAAGAATATTCAGTGCGTAAAGAATGAAAAAGCATTACCTCATAGTTAGAGATAAGAACCTCCAGAATCCATTCCGGCCATTCCTCCATTTTTGTCAAAGTGATTCTATTTTCCGGATGACTGCATGCCAAAAACAGAAGATCCTGAAATGAATTAAGAATATATTTCAATGAGTCAGTGCAGAAATAGATACGTGTTAGGTGAAAGTTAAGACAATCAAACCATGTATTCCAAGGCATTACAGTTACAACTGTTAAAAAAATATAAAACAACACTAAATAAAATAACTCTTGAATTCGACGAGCTTTTGCTTCTGGAAAACGGCAACATGCCACGCTCTCCCTCCAAAACTTTTAAGCGCATATAACAATGAGTAAATGATAAATCAAAGCTGAAAGGTAACAGCTATGGAGGCTAAATGACTGAGAGCGAATACTAAGCCAATATGCACCAAGAATAAAATAGACGTTAAAATGACAATAACAGGAGCCGAGTCTAATTAAAAGCATGGAACATCGCATTGCTATCAAACTCAGGTATCATATAAATTCCCTTTTTTTCTGAACAGTGAACTTACTTAAATCACCAGATTCACAACCTCTCACTTCTGCAACCCAAAATAAAATCCATCCTCTATGGCAATGGAAAAAAGCAAACCAATGCTTTTACTAATGGCCTTGTACCTTGAATTTAACAAATATAGAAAGTACTTCCACTGTTCCACACAAATTCTTAGCATGTTATAACATCAGAACATGAAAGGAATACCTGAAGTGCTCGGCTTTGGAATGACCTAGATGCATATGGAAGTGAACGTAGAAGAACCACCAGAAGCTGTGAATGTTCAAATCGATGACCCGAATCATAAAAGTTCAGCCCATCATCAGTTGAAGAAGCATTGATCTGACAAAAAGGGGGAGCAGATTCAGATATATGTCTTCAGCTTATACAACTCTTAATAAGTAAAAGAATTGGCAATTGAACAAACAAGCCCAGCTAAAGCATCGAAAATCTGCACCTTAAAGGTAACTTTTCAAGAATCCAAGTGTTAGAAATCCAAAGAATTGCTAGTCTAGAACATTAAGGTCAATGAACAGAACAACAATGACATAAACTTCAGTTGGGAACAGATTCTCCACCAAGATTGAATGAGGTTGAGATATAAAACAAACGATATAGTTTTTAACTTAAGGCTTGCAGGGTTCTAATACCAAAAAAGCCAAAGTGATGAAAATATTTACACTAAAACGCAACATAGTAATGACAAGAGATAAAAGTACTAGTTTCTCATTTCCTAGTTTCTTCTTTGTACATTTTCACCCATTGATTTTAATGAAATCTTTGTTTCTTATCATAAATAAATAAAATAATGACTGGAGATAAACGCAACAAACAACGTTACGCATATTCAGAAAAATGCTTAACCATGAGATTGCAGCAGCCTAAGCTCCAATTACAACAAGATGATCAGAAGTTTTGAGGTTTATAACGGGAATACTCATGTATATGACTAATAACTAGTGATGCCGATCTCAAAATAGTTACAAAAGGACTCACATTCTATAAGTGCAGCACATAAAGTAAACTAGTCTCTAAATTCAGTCATTTAAAAAAAGAAAAAAAAACCTGTTTCTAGCATCTAAGCAAATATTGAAACAAGAGACTTATTTTAAAACAGGAATATGTACAAAACTAAACTACGAGAGAGAGATTCCCTCAAACTCAAAATCAGGAGAAAGACCTTATAAGGGGGGTCCAACTCCTAACAAGATCAGAGAAAAGAACATCACAAAATTAAAATCATGATGAATCCATAAAGATAAAGTAATTAAACAAGATAATATTTCTCATACAAGGACACAAACACTCACATGATAGAATAAGCTTTTGCCCAAGCAAATCAAATAAATACACGACGATTTGATTGCAAGAAGTGAGCCAGTATTCTTATTAGTATTTCAATGAACAATTTAATGAAAAAAAATGACATTGGAGAAAGTAGATGATATTGTACCGATGCCCCAAATAACGCCGCATAGACATTGCTAGTCATGAGCCTTTTTGGTGCTGCTTGGAAAGTTTTATGCAAAGCAAAAAGTAGAAGAGAAACTTTATCATCAAACATGGTACCACCACCATCATGCAACCCAGTTCCCAGAAGATTACTTGTTACATCTGAGGAAGCATATGAGTCAAATTTCAAATGACCAGATGAGACTAAAGCACCTAAGAGCCCGATGATTCCAACAACAATCCCATCACTCTTGTCAACATTATAAACATTATTCCTTGCATTGTCTGCACTGATTAGAAGGCTGATACCACCCAGATTCTTAAAAAAAGAATTATCAGAAACAGAAACCATCCTTTCGATTTTCACATTTGGGGAAACAACAGCAGGGTTGCTAGTAAAGTTGGAGGTTTCAGATTTACCAACATCCTCTCTGGAACTCAGTTCCTTCTCATCATGTCCTACATCCTCACACTCGTACATTCCAGGTTCACCACTTCCACTATCTAGCCCAGGTTCCTGAACCACCAAAGTTTCGTCACTGTAGGTAATAGATTCATGAATACTAGAGTCACCAGTTTTGGCTTCCCGTTGCAGCAGGACCAGAAGCGTTTCTACCCCACCACAAGCTATAAATGCCTCTGCAAATGTGTGAGCTCTAGATGTATTTGGTTGTACCACTAAGCGGTAGATCAGATGCAACACCCTTGCAATCTGGCAGAAGAAAATATTAGGAGAAACGTTGAGAAAAATAATAAGAAACAGCTCATCCAAATTATCGTCAACTAAAAGTCTAAAAATATCAACAGTAAAGCAAGATATAGTCAGTAACAAGAAGACCAAAGTTTTCACTCGCTAGTAATTTGAAAAAAGAAAAAGAAAAAAAAAAGGGAAAACAAAAAGAGCATGAGGATGCCAGAGAAGCACAGTTTACGCTTCATCAAGCATTCAACGCAAAGGAGTGACCAAAACTTCCTCAAAAATATAATGCATACAAAACAGAAATGCCGTATTTAGAGGATCAAAAAACATAGAGTTAGAAAATATTCATTAAAAAATTAGCAACCATTGTAGAAGTAATGTCATGTTCTCAACTTTCCATGCTCTTGACTCTGCTTGTCTACAACTTTTGATTAACAACTGATATAAAACGTGCAACGATTTAAAATTAGCGAACATAGGATAAAATTTAAGTTAATAATTCATGCATTCTTGTGCGTACAATGAACCAAGCACTATTAAGGACCATCCCAGATCATCATAAAGACCCTGTTCCACAAGCAAAAAAATAATAATAATCTGCTGAAAACCCAGAAACAAAAAGTAAGAAATCCCATTCACTTTAAACCCATCAAGCACTATTAAGTACCATCCCAGATCATCATTAATATTGCTCTCTTATAAGGACCCTGTTCCACAAGCAAAAATAAAAAGAAAAAAATAATAATAATAACAAACAATAACAAAAATGACAATGACAAGAACAATAATATGCTGAAAACACAAAAGCAAAAGGTAAGAAATCCCATTCACTTTAAAGTCATCAATTCTCCGTAAAAGAGGGTTAAGATTATTATAAAAGGTCTAAAAGCTGCATTTAAGGAATTACTCACACCAAAATATGAATTCTATTTCTATCCACTGGGATATATAGAGGGTAAGGTTTTGCAAACTAAAGTTACCTGATTGGGTTGTGGACAGTCAACCAAGAACCAAAGCAAACGGCGGACATCATCTGAAGCCAATGAAGAAGGTGCTGCTCCTATTAGAAGTTCAATTATGACCAAGAGTTCATCAACCAACGCATTCACTTCACCAATGGGTCGTGTTGCCTCATTTAAAGAAAAGGTATTTACAGAGTCCTTTTCACGAATTGTCCAATAGCACCTTCTACAGCCATCCAAAAGCATTTGAAAGGCATTAGCATCTCGCATTACAGATGACTCTGTGAAAACCATGTCGGCAAGTGATGATAGAAGCTTCTTTTGCAGTCCATAATTACATAAGCTCCAAATTTTTAGATCTAATAGCAGTGTACTAAACAGCTGCACCTTGAGTGCATGGTTATTCTTCTGAGATTGACAGAGGGACACAACAGCTGCAACAAGTTCCTCATCCCCCACACCATTGTGCTTTCCAGCATCAAGAGATGATAAAGTTTGCAGAAGGTAATTTAAGATTCTTGATAGAACTTCAGGTCCTCTGGCACGACATAACTCTTCGTTGTTCCTGGGATATTTAATGGCCGTAGAAATTATTCTAAATATTGGAGCAGCAAGAGAAGCAGTGGCCATTGACAATGAGGAATTATTCTGTTGTGGTTCCAAGCTATCTTTATGCACATCACTAACTGCCAGAGGAAGCAAAGACATTGGACCTCCGTATGCCAGGGCCCATAGAGCCTCAACTGGCCGCATTCGCATAGCTATGTGGACCTGCCCAAGGACCTCGGCTGGCCGTCTAAGTGTGCCTGAATTATCAATGGAAAAAAAATAAAAATAAGAAATAAGAGCAATTTGAGAGAAACACAGAAAAGAAATTCTCCTTTAATTTTGCACTACAGTATATCGCAGCAAAATTTGAAAGCTACACAGAAACCTCTTTTCTTAAGCTACACAAAAAAAATAAAATAAAATAAAATAAACATTTTCTGTAATAAGGATTAAAAGAATAAAGTAAAATAAAACCTTTGACCCCTCGGCCTATTCCATAACAAGGTTTCAATTGTTTTATGTTTCCTGGCAAGCTGCAGAAAAGAGAAAGAACAGGAAAATCTGCCAATCATAAAAATTGTGGCAGTTCGGGGAAAAAGCAAGAAGAAGGGTCACAGGAAAAAGGTTCGGGGGAAAAAGAGAAGAAAAAAGAGTGATATTTTGCTAAAATACATATTCCACTGTACACGCATACTCAAATTTAGAAGACAACCTCGCCAGAAGATGATGCAAAAGCACGAGAGCTAGAAATATACATACATATATATGTATATGTATATATATACACACATATTACTCCACTGTCTACGCATACTCAAATTAAGCAGAAGGATAGAATTTCAAAATCCAAAAAACAACTATGACTAGATAAATAAATTATTTGACCTGCAGCGCCATTTGGGGAAGCATCAGGACAAAATCTCCCGCTAAGTAAACTAGGGTGATAGAGAAGATGAATGCATCCTCCAATTTCTGCATCTAAAAGAGAACTTTCCTCTGCCATACTCTGCACATATTCGCTTGTCGCAAGCCATGGCAACCCTGCTCCTTGGCCAAACGAAGGAAGGATATCCCCTCCTCTAGAAGCCAAGCATGCCATCCTTTCTGGGCCAATTGGTTCCTTAAAAATATAAACAGGGCCCATTTCAGCAAACAAAGGACATTGACGACGACGACGTTGTAAACCAGCTATTGTAGGAGGCGGGTTTGTCCCTATGCAACAAAATGCAAGTGGCTTGGAGATTCGAGGAAAGTCAAAAGGTCGAGATTCATACAATGATCCGTCAACATATAATCTCAGTTCACTCTCTGCTTTCCCAAGCAGCCCTTGCTTGCAAGTATGCTCCAGACCAATGAAGTACCAGCACTGGGGCTTGAACGCATGAGTAAAATGTAAAGAAGCCTTCTTTCCTTTTCCACTACCACTTTCAACCACTAAAAACTGAGCATGGAAATATGCCTCTATTCCCTGATTGTCAGCAGACAAGAAACTGAACAGGCGTGGCATGTGTGCTGTCCCTTCACCAGCAAGTGCACTGGCAGCAGCAGCAGCTGACATAGCTGAAGATTTTCCCGACTTGGCAGCAGCTGCAGCAGCTATTGCCGCTGCAGCAGTTGCTGTATTCAATGTATCTGCGAATGATTCAATGTAAATCCATGTTGCAAACGCATACCCATTTGTGAATGGCCAACGACTTTCTCCTGGACCAAGCAAACCAGAGCTTTCACCATCAAACTCAAAAGTACATGCCGGTCCCTTTGATTCCTTTCCACCCACCGCCTTCTCCAAAGCAAGCATTAAGCGAGTTGCCCAGACAGAAGTAAGTGTTCTTGTAATTGCTTGAAACCATCTATGCAAATCAACGACACTCAGTGAATGAGCTGCTAAGTACTGAATGCAGTAGCACAAAGGAGTTCCATCCCATTTCATTTCTTCTGTTGAGCCAACATTCTCCGTAAAAATGTTTTCTGCTGACCTTAAAAGAACACCTAACAAACCAGCCATGGAACACATTGCTCTATTTCTTGTGCAAGCACGTAATATTGCAAGCAACCCTCTAACCATCCGCGTCCGAGGGGACATGGCAACATCGCTATCACCTTCCCAAGGGAGCCAAGGAATAAGTTCACCTGCCACAATGGCAGCCCGAGAGTTCAGCATTACACTAGGGGGATTGTTGTCCCCATCTTCAAAACTTTCAACACCACCCATAGTTGCAATAAGTGAATCAACAACCAATAAAGCAATGCTCTCCATCTTTTCCCCATCTCCAAAACTCTCCACGCCATTGACAATCTTCTTCAACTTTTCCAAACTTTTGGGCTTTCCCATAATAGCAGAATCCACTAAGTGCAATAATTCTGGAGACACATTTGGCATAGCAGCTTTTGACTTTGGATTTGCAGGAGAACCAACAGGAGAATATGAAGTGTCCTCGTGTAAAGCAGAATCAATACTAGTAGATGAGGTAGATGGTTTGACAGGGTCATATTGTCCCTCATAACGAGAGCTCCAAGAAGGGTGATCATGTTGTATATGGTGTTCTGAGGAAAAATCAGATTCGGCAGTAAATGTTACAGGCGAAAATTGTGCAACATCTTCAAACCTACCATATGAGTATCTTGCATCATCTGAATTTGACGATTGATTTGAATTGACATCACTACTCCTAGGATCAACAGCTTTCTCTTGATCTTTCAAAGAAACTTGCTCAAAATGATCTTCATCCACAGGCATATTTACTAAATCAACCCCATCCAAGACTGAAATATCATTACCAATCACAGTTTCATCACCACCAGTAATATTAATATTCTCCTGCTGAAGTGAACCTGTATTTCTATATGCACCACCAACTACTTCATGATTATCTGAATCCTTCCTGGAGATTTCCTCAATCTCCTTTATTTCTCCTTCTTCCATTATAATACTGCTTCAGAAGTCATTCAAATAACATGCAAAAAAAGCACCAACAAAAAGACTAAAATAAGCCAGCTACACATAATCAGAACATTATTGGGGAACACTCCTTGTCAAACACATGAGCAATAAATTAACCTAATTAAGTATGAGAAAAATTGAGATATTATTACGAAACTCTTGCAGTTCAAAGTTTCATCTATTTCTTGGCACTACGTAGTCACTGTTGAATCATAAAATACTACCCTAAATCACCAATTAACTGAAACATATACTGGTCCCGTAGCTTACTTAAGGTGAATCTTCCATTGCATAAAGTCATCAAGATGCTTTTTTCTACTTAAGCTTCTGTGTTCTGAGAAACCAATCAACGACAAACAGATTTTCCATTTTTACAGATTGAAAAACGCAAGGCCGAATCAATTTTACCCGAGATCCATCACAGGAACACGATCACAAAGGACATTCTTACATGGTTTGAATAAATCATCAAAAGAAAAAAAAAACAAACAAACCAAGATTGATCTCCTCTCGCATTGAACGATTTTACCCATGCAGCGGATCGATCAAGTGCGACAAATTAGATGCGTACACAGAAAAGATCGAACTTTCTTGTAGCAAAAACAATTATAATAAGCTCGGAGAAAATGTGCAGATCAGAATGAAGCAACAGAGATTGCGATTCAACAAATTAGGCCAAAAAAATCCACGCTGAAGGGAAGAAGAGGATGAACTCGCTTACCCCGGAAGAAGAAAATCCGACGAAGATGTTGTGCGATCTTGGCAGAAACGGGAAAGAAAATGATCAAGAAAGTGAAGGAAAATAGAAAAAAGGAAATTTCGGAATCGGAGAGAGAGAGGGAGTAAGAGAGAGAAAGAGGAGGCGCATTGGGCGCGAGAGAAATGGTGGATTTAGCAAGTTCTTGGAAGAAAGAAGGCCTTGCCTTGTGTTGCCCAGTCAAAAATCCACATATTTATTCCATTACACATTTTCTCAATCTTAATTGAGTAAATTAAAATGCTCAATATTGTGGTTCTTTTTTTGAGAATTGAGGGACATAATAATAAGATTGTCTCATGCCTTTTTTTTCCTTTGATTTAAGTAAATCTTTTTTTTTTTTTTTTTGGGTAGGTGATTCAAGTAAACCTCTGCTCCTTTTCTCTACAAACCTTTAATGGATTAATTAAGAAAAAAATTAAAGGGGACTAATAGGATTATCTAACAAAATTGTTTAATAAAAAAAAAAAGAAATGTATTTTGTCTTTTTGCTTTCATTTATTTATTTTTATATTATGCTTTTGGGTTGTCTTAACTTGAAAGTGAAGGAATTGAAACGGAATTCGTTATGTTTCATAATTGTTAACATGTTTGATTCGGTGACCGATGGGACGTTTACATAACCAAATTTTTCAGCTCCGTTTTTTCATCTCCCTTTTTTATTTGGGAAAATTACACCTTATGCTACTTTTTTTTCACCATCTAAAATCTGAAAAATTGCACAAAATAGTATATTTTGTTAGCTCATTGGTAGATAATATCAGAAAAATAATAGCAGATTTGAAATCAAACAGATTTTTAAACTAACAAACACCCTAAAATACCCTCAAGATGGATCTGGAATTTTTTTTTCCTTCTCTTCTCTCTATTTTCTCTACATTGATTTCTCTCTCCTTTCTCTCTCACCTAGTTCTGTGTTTCCGTCTCTCTCATATCCTTCTCTCTCTATCTCTCTATCGCTCTTGTTTCCCGACGAAGGAAAATCATGAGATCTACCACCATTGACGAAGTCAAATTGATTGTCGTTTTGCTGAAGAAAATTGCAAGAGGATTCAACGTAGTAGATCATCGAGATCGCTCCTCGATCTATCGAGACAAAGAAGATCAGGAGGATCGCACCTCGCTCTTTTCTGATTTGTTGCACCGGCAAGTTTTCCAAGGATTGTGAAAGAGAATATCTCGCGAAGATCCTTTAGCTCGTCGCGGAAAAAGACGACCATTACAGATGATTTATTCGTTGATCTAAGGGACTATTTTGGTGGCAAAAAACGATGGGAACCCTATGCTATGTTCGTCAAGTTCCACTAAGAGTCTGTTTGTTTTGTGGTTCGAATCACGATTCGAATTATTTTGCTACAGTATTTTCTCTTACAAAAATTTAAATCTTCATTCAAATTTTTTATTCAAATCTATAAACCAAATGGACCCTAAATCTATATACAATTGTGGTGTTAAACAACGCACGACAAAAAAGGTTATTTGAGGAGGTAAGTCATGGCTCTAGGTAGTGTTTGGCAAGGAAAATTGCGGCAATGAGGTATGGGGAACCTAAGATTATGTACATTAGGAGGTTTTAGTTCTGTTATGGCAGGGAACATTGATGGCCACGGTGGTGGCAGTCGGGATAGTGATGTTTTGGTTTCGTTACAAAGAAATGTGATGTTACTTTTTTACTTTGAAATATCAATTGAAAACCCTTTTTTTTGTGGTTTTGATCTTTACATTATCTAATTGTATTTTTGTTTTGATCAAGAAATTCTATATTTCTAAAAAATATTGTATTTCCCAGCCACCAACGATGTTGTCGATGTCGATGATGTGCAACAAGATCACTAGTAAATTTGTATTTACATAGAAGTACTGTATTTCTATGTTAATATAATTACAAGTTAAATATGATACTTCTTAGTAAATATTGTATTTCTTGACCGTCGGTGTTCCAAGGAAGTTGTTATAAATTTTTGTATTTACATAGTAAATTTCTCGACCATTGACAGTCCAATAAATTCATCGGTAAATTTTTATATTTACACAGTAAATACGGTATTTTTCAATAAATATTGTATTTCTCAACAAATATTATATTTCCTAACCGCTGATAGTTCAGCGAGATTGCCTATAAATTTAAGTATTTACACAATAAATATGGAATTTATCAACAAATATTGTATTTATCGATCAATATTGTATTTTTTGACAGCCAACAGTCCAACAAGGTTGCTTATAAATTTTTGTATTTATAGGGTGAATAGGTTTTTTTGGTAAATATTATATTTTTCAACTGTTGACGGTCTAATAAAGTTGCCAATAAATTTTTATATTTACACGATAATATAATATTTTACTAAAATACTATACTTCTTGGCCATCGATGGTTTAGCAAAATTGATGATGAATTTTTGTCTTTGCATGGTAATACAGTATTTCAAGTGAAATATTGTATTTCCTGGCTATTCGTGGTCCTACAAAATCATTGATGAATTTTGTATTTATTCGATAATATAGTATTTCAAGTGAAATATTATATTTCCTAACAACTGGTGGTTCAGCGAAGTCATCAGTGAATTTTTGTAAAAATAGTATTTTCTAGTAAATATTGTATTTCTCAACCGTTGATGGTCCGACGAAGTCACTAGTGAATATTTGTTTTTACATAGTGATATTATATTTCAAGTGAAACACTATATTTTTTAGCCGTCATAGGTTGAACGAAGTCGCCGATGAATTTATGTATTTACACGGTAAATACAATATTTCCTATTAAATATTATATTTCTTAACCGTCGGTGGTCTGACGAAGTAGTTAGTGAATTTTTGTATTTACACGGTAAATTTAGTATTTCCTGGTAAATATTGTATTTACACAACTGCGTGGCAGTGCCGATTGAGAGAAGAGGGTGAGAAATATAAATGATAAAGAGGCAGAAGTATTTTGGAGTTTTTGTTCTCATGATATGCTATATATTACACATTTTGAAACTATATGACATTATTTACAAGGTTGAGCCTAAATATGCTATTTTGCTATTTCTTCCTAAAAAATTTACGCTACTTTTTTTTTTCTTTTTTTTCAACTCATTTCCATGCCTCTTACTTTATCTCCTTGTGTCCCTCTCGAGTCCTACTATCCCTATTTTTTGTCCCCTTGATTATCCTCTACACCATTCTACATTTGACACATTATTCAAAACCTAACAATTTAATTACATAAATAGGACTTAAATATTAAAAGTAATTATGCAATTCACTTAAGTGTTAAAAATTAATTGGGAGGACAGCCAAAGAGACAAGAACACAGGACAACAGATCATGATTCCTTTCTCTCTTTCATCCCTCCTCTTGGTGATGGCAACGGTGACGACCATGAAGATCCTATCTTCCACGGTGACAGCAACAGGGGATTAAAGAGAAGCTACACAAATGTAGTAACGCTTTGGCCTCCGGCAATGCGAAAATAACAAAGAATTGCAATAGATTTGGCCTCGACGGTGACCAAGCTAGTACAAGAGATATCAGCTTCGTTGGAGTCCGTTTAGATCTGAGAAAAAACGCAACAAAAATGTGATGGTCGTGACAACTTTCATCCTCGACAACAATGAAGCTGGTGCGAGAGAGATTAGCGTCATTAGAGTCTGTCCAAATTTGAGAAGAAGTGAGACAGAGATGCAATGGCTGGGAAGGCTTTTGTCCTTTGTGGCCGATGGAGTTGGCATGAGGCAAGAAGGCATGGATTTCATTAGAGAAATTGTAGTGGCTTGTCTGATCTCAATATAGCTTCATGGAAAGGAGAGAGATCCTCTAAAATCTATTTGATAGTTTCTCTTAGAGGTCCATTGAAATTGTCTACTGCCATTTTTCATTTCTTTTTGTTTCTACCATATATTGTTTTTTAGTTCTTAATTATTTGTAGTTCAACTAGCTCATCATCTACAACTGCAACAATGTTGTTGTTGTTAATCACCGTGATGATATTTATCACCAACAACAACTAACAATTAACAGAAGAGAGCCACATAATTGGAATTACCAAGAAAACACACAAATCTCTCTTTAGAGTCTACACTTTGGTTTGTAGAGGATCTCTTTACGTTATTAGCACAGTTGTCTACCAATAATTGATTACTTGTTATTTATTTATTTGTGTGTATTTTGCAATGATCTCTACATCCATTTGTTTAACTTGACTCAAGTGTTTTATGTTTGCAAAATGTTTTTTGTTTCCTTTTTCTTTTTCTTGCTTTTTGTTTGTTGCAATTTCCAAATGACAAGTATATCCTTAGTTCTGCATTTGTGAGTGTGTGGATTTGCAAGATATATAATAACACGCTTGCCCGGAGTGAAGAGCTCGAAGATCTTTTAACTAGAAATGCATTCTCAACATGCAACTGTTGTCTTTCTTGGATTGTCCTTGACACCCATTAGATGAATATGTGGCCATGGGATGAAAGCAGGGCTTCTAGGATCATTCAACTAACTTTTAGTCTCCTACTAATCTTAGCACATTAGCAAAGCGAGATTGGGAATGAAGAACTCTTTTTCTCTCTATTTCTCTTTTTACAGGCCTACGAGTTACTGCCAGAGGTTTTGCAGTTCAAACAAGACTCTTAATTATGCTTATAATGAATAGACGAAGCCTTTATTTATAGAGAATAAGAGACCCAATTAATTCTAGAAGCATTCTTTATTTGAAATTTTAAATATCACATATTCAATGAAAATAAAATAGTATTGGAAAAATAGTATGTTGTGGAATTTTAAAAATTTCATATCAGAATATTTTCTAAAACACAAGTTTAACATGCTATATACATAAATTAACCAGATCTTACTAACCTCTATGTGTCGAAAAGCTCCTACAATCAGTGAAGAGAAGTAACGTTTCAGAATGACATCAACTAACTGGCCTTCTTTGCTATTATTTATCCACGATCGAAGTGAGTGTAGGCTCACACATAAAAATTTCATATCAGAATATTTTCTAAAACACAAGTTTGACATGCTATATACATAAATTAACCAGATCTTACTAACCTCTGTGTGTCGAAAAGTTCCTACAATCAATGAAGAGAAGTAACGTTCCAGAAGGATATCAACCAACTGGCCTTCTTTGCTATTATTTATCCACGATCGAAGTGAGTGTAGGCTCACACATACAGCTCTTCCACCAGGTGACTCTCCTTCCAACCAATTGAGAGAACCCAAAGCTAGTGTTCGTGATTTGTGAACAAGAGCTCTCAGGGAGTTTCAGAATATCACTTATAGAGTATCACTCTTAATCTCTCAATTGATCTAAATAATAATGAGACTCGTTTCCTTTTTATAGAGGTTAGGTCCAGGAGTCAGTCCTTATTAGATAATGCCTCAAAATTTGAATCAGAATCAAATTCGGATCAATATCTGATGAAATTCACATGAAAATACGTGATCTTTTTATCGTGCGATCGGCATGCCGATCTGTTTAATAGGCATGCCAAACTTGCCCCATCGATAGCCCAAACCTGAGGATCGACATGTCGATCTGTCGATAAATATCTCAGCAAATCTTTTATTTTTTGCCCAAGATTCAATAGGATAAAGTCTCAGTTTTAATTCAAATAACCCAATAGAAAAGTTATCTAATTAAAACAACTTTATCTAGATAATTTCTAGGAAAATAAATGAATTCCTAATAATTCTACAAGTTTATCTTGATTAAATTTATTCAAAATTAAATCAACTAATAAACAGACAAGAATTATCTGATCCCAATAATTCAACAAGTTTATCTTGAATTAATTTTTGTCACAAAATTAATTCAACTGATAAACATACATGAATTATTTGATTCTTCCAAATTTCAACTAATCTAATAAACCTAACATAAGTTACCAATTATTGAAAAACACACCGTATCGTTATAAGATTTTTGTGAGCTAGCAAGGAGGACCTGATGGATCTATATAGTTCAAACTCTCAATAATTATGAAACCCAATATCCCAGATATATATTTCATAATTATCAACTCCAACACTACTTCACTAAAAGCTTGGAGCTGCACTCTCGAACTATATGGAATTACGAAGCCCGTATAGCTAAGTCTCCATAACATGTCACAGTGTATCGTATCCCTATAGGATTATCCATAATCGGCTTAAGGACAAATTCTGTCTTACCTTTTTGATTATTTTTATCTTACGTTCTATTATCTCGCCATAAAAAAACTTAGCATCCAAAGATAGTATACCATTCGGTTACACCTATGCATCCAAATGGTTGAGCGCTCTAGTTTTTCAATTACAGGATAACGCATATAAGAGAATATCACTACTCCTAAAGAGGAGCTATGTATTCTATATCTATAAATAACAGGTCTACACTATCAAGAGTCATGCCTCCAACGTATCGGCATGCATACCACTGTTAAAATGTGGGTGTCACCCTTTGGTACATCAAAAGACATAAGTCATGACAATGGGCCCATTATTCATTTCAGGATTAAGATACAATACAAATGATTGTCTAAAGTAAATCGATTTGCCGAGACAGAATTATTAATCCAAATCAATTCACTTTCTGTCTCGATCTAACACATCGTCACTTATGACAATGTGCTAATATTTTTATTCACGGAGTCCACCTCCAATGATCAAGACAAACTATCTCCCAATAGGGACATAGACAACACAACAATCTTTACATGAATAAAGCGCCCAACTTTATTTTCTCGATTGCGGATCTTATGATTTAGACTGTCACCTTAAGAATCGTGTCTTCCACATAATCTGTCCATTTTATGCCAAATTCTTAAAGGTTTAGACCGACAGTCTCAGAATTTTATTTGCTTAACATACATTTAATAAATATGAACGTAAAAAGCTGTTGGAATTTTTACGAAGGCTTCTACCAAAGGGTAATAAATTACCAACTAGTATGTATGAGGCTAAGAAGACTTTGAGCACTTTGGGAATGGATTATGAGAAAATTCATGCATGTGAAAATGATTGTGTTCTCTATAGGCATGAGTATGAGAACAAGAATTATTGTCTAGTTTGTCAACAAGCAAGGTGGAAGAAAGGAAAGGAGCCAAAAGACGGCAAGAATGGAGTGTCAAAAAAGTGTTATGGTACATTCCAACGGTACCACGTTTAAGGCGTTTATTCAGAAACATAGAATATGTCAAGAATTTGACATGGCATCGTGACAAACGGGTAAATGATGGTATGCTTAGACACCCGGCGGATTCACCACAATAGAAGACTTTTGAAACTGATCATCCCAACTTTAGTGCGGATCCAAGAAACATACATTTTGCTTTGTCGACTAATGGAACCCACATGGTAACATGAGTAGTAGGCATAGCACCTAGCCCGTAATACTTGTTAACCATAATCTCCCTTCGAAGATATGCATGAAGCAGAAGGTTTTAATGTAG
Organism: Artocarpus hirsutus; assembly: GCA_946598075.1. NCBI lineage: Eukaryota > Viridiplantae > Streptophyta > Magnoliopsida > Rosales > Moraceae > Artocarpus > Artocarpus hirsutus. Next base: position 3,277 of record CAMOHE010052522.1, on the reverse strand, counting down.
TCTTTATTGATTTCGGGTCCTCACCAACCAGGCAATGACATTGACGTATACTTGGGACCGTTAATCGATGATCAAAATATGTTGTGGGAAAAGAGAGTTGAAGTTAGAAATGCTTACCGAAAAGAGACATTCACACTCCAGGCGATGTTAATATGGACTATTAACGACTTCCCTACATGTGGCAATTTATCTGGTTATTCGGTGAAGAGTTCTATTGGTTATCCTATTTGTATGATGGAAACGTCTCACAAACGGTTGAAAAATGGAAAGAAAACTGTTTTTCTTGGTCATAGAAGATGGTTGCCAAGAGATCATCGCTACTGCAAATAAAAGAAAGCCTTTGATGGCAATAGCGAAGAAAGAGACCCTCCGTGCCCTTTGACGGGTGAACAAATATTTGAAATGGTACAAGATATAAGAGTCGTATTCAGTAAGAAAAAGTGAGGTAAGGAGGAGATGCAAAATGATGGACCATGGAAAAAAAGATCAATCTTCTTTGAACTTCCCTATTGGAAGACACTTTTTGTTTATCATTGCTTGGATGTTATGCATATTGAGAAGAACGTTTACGAATCCGTAGTCGGCACATTACTTGACATTCCAGGCAAGACTAAGGATGGTGAAAAACCTCGGTTGGATCTCATGGAAATGGAGATTAGGCCTAATTTGTTTCCCGAAAGAAGAGAAAACTGGATATACTTACCTCATACAAAGCACAGTTATTTAGAGCGGAAAAGAGAAAGCTCTGTGAATGGCTTGCTTCATTAAAAGTGCTAGACGAGTATTCTTCAAACTTTAAAAAGTTGGTATCGGTGAAGGATTTGAAACTTATTAGCATGAAAACACACGATTGTCATATGTTGATGCATCAATTACTACCACTTGCTTTGCGGGGAATTCTAACAAATGATGTAAGATTTGCAATTTCTAAGTTGTGCTCGTTCTTCAATTCAATATGCACAAAGGTCATTGATCCACTTGTGCTAGATTCACTACAATCGGAGTTGGTGCAAACCTTATGCATGCTTGAAAAGTATTTCCCACCGGCATTTTTTGACATCATGATTCATTTAACGGTGCACTTAGTACGTGAAGTTAAGTTATGCGGACCAGTGTATTTTAGATGGATGTACCCATTTAAAAGATATATGAAGGTTTTAAAGGGCTATATGAAGAATCGAAATAGGCGAGAGATGTATTGTAGAAAGTTACATAGCTGAGGAATTAGTTGAATTTTGCTCCGAGTACCTATCTAATGCGGACACAATTGGGGTGCCAAAGACTATAAACATTGATGCTAGCGGATTATCTACAGGCAATCCTTCATCAGTAAGTCGAGAGGAGTGGGAGCAAGCTTGTCTTTATGTCTTGCACAATACTAATGAAGTGGAGCCTTTCATTGAGGTGCACATGAACGAATTACAAAAAAACATTCCCAAAAAGAGCAAGAAATGAGAAGTGGTTGCAAGATGAACACAACCGGACCTTTCGGTTGTGGATTAGAGCATACATCTATGGCAAGTGGTCTACATCACAAGATGGAGGCATGTCACAGGAGTTGAAGAACCTAGCTAAAGGTTCGTCGTCAGTAGTTACAAGGTATACATCATATTCCATAAACGGTTACACTTTCTACACTCGCAAAAGGGATAGAAGCATCCGGTGCAAAATAGTGGTGTCACTCTCAATGCAAAGGCTATGCATATTGCCTCCGCCAAGGACAAGAATCCGGTATATGGGACCATGAACTACTTTGGTTTCATTGAAGATATTTGGGAACTTGATTATGGGGGATTACGCGTAGCACTTTTTAAGAGCAAGTGGACCGACAATAACTATGTTAAGAACGACTATGAAGGCATCACGGTTGTTGACTTTAGAAGATTGGGATACAGGAATGATCCATTCATTATGGCATCACAAGCAATCCAACTTTTTTACACTACTGATCCCCAAGACATGGAGTTGTCTCTAGTCATCCCGACAAAGCCAAGAATAGTTATCGATGATGAAGAAGTTGATGAAGATTGTGCGGACATCCCTTCATTCACAAAGGGATTGCCATTGGTTGATGAGATAGATAATTTTGAAGATGATGTTTCACACTTGGTTCGTGAAGATGTGGAATGGATACATACTGACGAACCAATGAAAAAAAAAAGGTTAAAAGATGAGCATCAATAATTTGTATATATGTCAATTTATGTGTAACATTTTTGTGCAATTTACTGCATTTTTCAATCTTATGGCAATTTCTGTATATTGATCTATAGTTAAATTTCTAGTAAAAATGGAGATAAAATATATATTCTAGGCCATTGGATGCTTAACACACGGGCTAGCCACCCTGGGCAGCAAAAATAAAATGTGTAGAAAAAGGTTGTTAGACATTTTTTCGACGACGGTTTCTTGAAGAAACCGTCGTGGTAGCTCTCTCGATAGTTTCCTAAATGTATTACACATTTTTAACCTTTTTTTAACCTTTAACCTTTTTTTTCATTGGTTCGTCAATACGTATTACACATTTTTTTTTCTGCAAGACAAATTGCATAAAAATACAAATTACACATAGAGCTACCACGATAGTTTCTTGCAGAAACCGTCATGGTAGCTATCAGAGTCCCTCCGCATTTTGCTTCAAATTTTTGAAATCCGCGCCACCCACACCCATTATATACGCACCCATTTCTCACTCGCTATCTCAAATCCCTCTTTCTCTCTCTCTTTAAAAACCCATTCCTTACTCTCTTTCTCAAATCCCTCTTTCTCTCTCTCTCTAAAAACACCCACACCCATTAAAAACTCCCTCTGCCGCCACCATCTCCACGGTGCCGCCCCACCTTCGGTAAGTTCCCTCTCTCTCTCTCTCTCCTCTTCCCCCTCCCCCTCTCT
>CAMOHE010052520.1:0-50511 GCA_946598075.1 Artocarpus hirsutus | reverse complement strand
TTAACTTACTAGTAATTTCACAGGGGCCGGAATCTGGTGCATCAGGTCGCAGAATAAGAGGCCGATCAGCCATGGAATTGGGGTCCATGGTTTCGTCGTCGGCGTCGATCGGAGACAGAGAAGACTCGAAAGTGATGGAATTTGCGAGCGTGCCATGGACGGCTGTCCAGTTGGTTGCAGCGTTCCACGTGGAGGTAGCTGTGGTGACATCGCCGGCGTTGTCATCGGATTCCATGGTGGTGGTTTTCAGGGCTTCTTCTTCTTTGTTTCAGATTGGGTTTTTTTGTGTACTTCGAGGGGGCGTCTTTTCCTTGCCCCTTGTGGTAAAGACGCAAACTTTTTTTTTTTTTTTTTTTAAAAAAAAAATTTGGCAATAGATAGAGTAAATTGCAGTACACCTTAATTATTTATTTTTTACCTAATACATTTTAAATTTTTAATTATAACATAGTACATTTTAAGCTTTAAAATTAATAACAATTAAAATCTAATGGCTATTTTTAATTTTTATTAAGTCTTCTTTTTTATGTATTAAGCTTTAATTTTTTTCTTATAATGACGAGCTCTATCAGTGACAATTAATGTCTAATGGTTGCTCTTAATTTTTGTTTATTCTTTTTAACATGTTGAGTTTTAATTTTTCTTAAAATAATGAGCTCTACTCTTAAAAAAACTCACAAATGAATTTCGTAGCTAAAATTGTTTATGCTTTTTAACGCTTATTAGCTATTGAACCTTAGTTATTAATTATTTCAAAATTTATAATGTATTTTGTTAAAATTAAAAGTTTGAAATGTATTATACTAAAAATAAATAGTTTAGAATACAACAATGTAATTTACTATATATATTTGCTTGTCGAAAAATAAATAGCTATTTATCTCTTAGATGTCAAATTTACAGAAAATTTTTTTTTTTGATAAGATCTACTGTTGAAAAACATATGCTATGAACGAGGATCCCCACAGAAGAAAATCCTTTTAATTTTTTTTTTTTTTTTTTGCCAAGAAGCTATAATAAATTAAAACTTTGAAATATAGCAAAAAACACAATAAGAAAAAAATTGGTAAAAATTCAGTAATTACTTATTTTAAAGGTATTGATCTATAATAAACCAATTTATTTTATTGATTCGAAACCAAGTTCTATTTTTTCTTTTAAAAATAGTGCTCTATTTATGTTGTACAATTTCATTACTTTTCAAAGGTTTTTTTTATGTCTATGATTTCTTACTATTTTCTTATAATTCTTATAATATAAAGAAGAAACTCCTTATTCGAAGAAAAAGAAAAAGAAACTCCTAAATATTAAAAAGCAAAAAAGAGGTAAAAAGCTGTTGTTGCTTGAACAACGATAAACGAGAATTATTTTCTAAGTTGGTAAAAAGAAGTAAACTCGGCAATCATAGAATTTATATAGCCATTAATCTAGCAACTTTTAACTTTGTGAGTCCAAATCTATTGTCTAATTTTTTTGTCCTCTTGGTTTAATTGAGGGGGACAATCAAGGGAGAAAAAGAGACAATACATTTTGATTCCAAATTCTCTCACATTTATTCCAAAACTAATTTTTTTTGAAAAAAATATTAAAATCTATGTGATCAAATTTGATAAATTAAGCACAGGATCTAAAACGACAACAAACATAACTAGGAAGAAACATAACCAAAGTAGTAAAGTAATGCGAGTGAGACACAACAAGAACTTGAAACAACGAAAATACATTTATTTTGCTTCTATTCGAGTTTTCTGTGTGCTTCAAAATGTACTTTCCCTTGATCTATGAGGTAAAGGTGCACGAAAAATTTGTTTGTTTGTTTGTTTAATCAACCAAATACAAGGAAACATGGCCTCGCCTCGCCCCCTCAGCCTTTTCCCAAGCTTCTAAGTCCGTCGTCGCAGCCCACCCTTCTTGCCTCCATGCTACTTTATCATCCTTGTGCCCCGCCTAACCATATCGAGAGAAAGAGAGAGTTAGATAAAGAGAGTAAGTGTGTGAGAAGACTGTTCAAATTTTTTATTTTTAATTTAAAATCTTTGATTTTTTTAATTTATAAGTGTAACAACCAATTCGTCTTTTTAGATAGTCATTTAATTTTTTTTAAACATCATTTCTTAAGAATTAATCTTACTTAGTAAGAAAATACTGAATAATTTTTTTTCCTTTACATCCTTTAAAACATTCTGAAAAGTTGTTGTAACTTCTGTCGCAATTTGAGTTAAGACATTACCCAACACTTGACTTTAAAACCATTTAAAATCGTTAATTAAAACTTAATAAGAAACATTTATTGAATCATAGCTTAGAAACTTAACTTTATAATTATATAAAACATTTTGTAAAATATAACTCAAAATTTTGAAAACATTTCTTAAAACTTTGATTTTCTTAAAACTTTGAAAATAATATCACAAATAGTGGAAAAACATTTTCTTTTAGTAGTGGAAGCATACTGTAGTGGTGTCCATATCCAAATTTTCGCATCTATCCTACGTAGCACCCTGCTCTTCTAACAAGCCTTACTGATTACCCATAGGACTACCTATAGCATGAAAAAACTTTTTATAAGCTTTCGTTTAGTAAGTTCAAACGAAATCTCACAAATAATTTTCAAGAGCTTTAAAAGCTTCTCTCATAAAAACCTTTTTCTTAAAAACGTTTTTCTTTAAACATTTTTGAAACGTTTTTCATAAAACATTTATTAAACGTTTTTTCTTAAAACGTCCTTCATAAACCTTTTCTTGAAAACATAAAAATGTTTTTCATAAACATTTAATGTAAAACATTCCTCATAATGTTTTTCATAAACGTAACACATAAACATCTCATTTCTAGGAATACAGGCAAAATCATAACACATAATCCCATTTATGCACAATTATGAACTTTCATTTATGAGCGTCTTATGAACATTCGTTTCTTACTTTAATTTCTTATCTTTGTTCCTTAACTTTCCTTATCTTATAAACTTTGCTGTTCGTACCAACATCATTAACCATAAGATCATAAACATGATGCTTCCCTTGTAGAAGACTTAAGACCAGCGAACACCGAGGTCATAAATTTTACTTTACTTGTGTATCTCACATTAAGGAGTTCACAACTTTAACTTTACTTGTGTACATCACATCAAGGAGGCTGGTATAACACTTTTTTTTTAATCTTTACTTTACCTTCTTTTTAACTTTAGTGAGCATAACAAATGCTTACACATTTTATCATTTAAACACTTAGCATGGCAAATGCAAACATGTTGCATAACATGACATAAACTGTAAATCATATTGCATAACACATGCAATCATACTTTAAATACATTGAGAATCATAACTTGAACTTAAAACTTTTTGCATAACAAATGCAAACATACTTTAAAAAAAAAACAACTTATATAACAATTACAAACACATTTGCAAACATACATAAGCATTTGAAAATCATTTACTTCATGCTATAGGTTAGGTTTGAAACGTACCTATCTATAGCTCTAATGTTCCTATTTCTTCCTTTTCCTTTGGTTAGTCAGCTTTAGTGTCATGATCAAATGACATCCTGGTTTATTAGTTAACTTTCTTTTTATCAATCTACTTGATTGATAACATAACTTAAACATTAAACATTTATTTCTTTTCAACTTAACTTGGTAACCTATTGGTTTACCCTTCTCTTTACTGTATACCCCGTCGCTTTTAACTTTGTAACCTACCAGGTTACTTTATCTTTTACTCTAGTTAGCTTTATAAACTATTGGTTAACCTTGCTCTTAACTTTGTAACCCACCAGGTTACTTTTCCTTTTACTTAATTCTGTAACTCATCGGATTATCATTCTTTGTACTTAGCTCTGTAACCCATCGGGTTACCATTTTCTTTACTTAACTTTGTAACCGACCGGGTTACCTTTCTTTTACTTGAACATCCCTTATTAAATTTGCCGTCTCATGTGATGGTTTCATTACTAATCATATTACGGAACATTTTCTGTCTAAAAACGTTTCGCTAGTTCGGAGTGTTTGACTTTGTTCCTTAAAAATGATGATTTTACCCTTATCGGGTTTTTCGTCAACTTCATAATTTTATAAAACTTATTGCTTAACTTTACTATTTCATTTCTTACATATTATGTAAAATTCCCGTGAAGGAGTGTTTTCAAACATCGGCCGTTTTGGGTCCGTTTTGGCCTCTTTTCATAAAATGACCATTTTACCCTTAACTTTTTTCTTTCATTCTTTCCTTGATTAAACTTTGAATCCTTTAAAACTTAGCATCTATGATTACTCACTGCTCACAGCAGTGTAGGAACTTAATGTTCCTTGGTGAAAACCCAGTTTTACACAATTTTACAGTTTTAACCCGAAACACAAAAATATTTACATTTTTGCCCCTGGAACAAAAAATTACCACTTTATACCATAACATTCAATTTTTTGCAAGGAAAAAAACTTATAAAAGCTCCTTAGTCGAATTCTAAACATTTCATAATGTTTCCGTTTCATGAAATTTTGTGCTTAAAATTTCGTAAAATTCATAACTCCTCAACTGAACAAAATTTTCAAAAACTGTTTGCATTGTCTTAACAGTTTCACTGTGTTCTACAACTTTCATGTTTTAACTTTCTTAAATTTTAATGTTTAGGTGGACTTTTTGGCTGATTTTTAAATCTGCCGAGCCTTTGTAAAACTTTACAATTTAGTCCTTTTAAAATCTTACAAAACTTTGTTCACAAAAGTTGTTTCCCTCACTATTTTGGCAGATTCTAGACCTTACTTAGAACATCATTTGGCCTCTAGGGCCCTTAAAACCTCTTTCCTTTGAAACTAGTTAAACTTTACAAAGTTTAACCATTTTTCATTTTTAACCTCAAAACCCTTATTTTCTTTCTTTCTATCATCATCACCATCATCATAGAACATAAAACAATCAAACCATAATATTTATATTACATGCCATAGCTTAAACATTCCATCAAACACTTGATATGCATAATAAAATATAAACTTTAGCTTAATTAAAAAGTCTAGGATTTTGCCTAATCCATGCAAAGTGCTTGTCCTCACTCTTTAGCACTTGAAAGCTTCCAAATTCCCTTGACATAAAGCCCATACCTCACCACAAAAATTCCATCAAAAACTTAAACAAAACCCTAGTATACAATAGGGAAAAGTTTTGAGGTTTGCATTAAAACTCCTTAATCTTCCTCCTTATACTTGATTTGCTCCACAACATAACTTGGAGGCTTGTAACTCATCCAAAATTTGAAAGACGATTCCTAGGGAGGGGCGATTTTTGGGAGGAAGAAGATGAACATTTTTATTTCATTTTTTGGTTCCTTAAATAAGTAAACAAAACTTGATTTTTTTATAACTTTGATGACTTGCCACCATGAGTCATTTCTTGCCATTATTTGGGTAATTTGCCAAGATTTGATTTGGCCACCCAAGGGGTGTGGTGGCAAATTTTCAACCATAAAAGTGGCACATAGTTGGGTCCTTATTACTTTTTACACAGTCTAAATTTATACTGACAGTATTTTTTCTATACTATCGGTATTCCTTTCTATACAATTCATGAGGTCACACAACCTTCTATAATGAGGTCACACAACCTTCCATACTTATTTTCATCCACCACATAATGCAATTCCAATATTATCTAACTTTGTACGTTTTAAATTTATAATGACAGTATTTTTTCTATACTGTCGGTATATTCTCTATACTGCTACAGTGTTCCTTATTCATCCATATTCTCTAAACAGTATTATTCCTATACTACTTTAACTTAAACAGTCTAATTTTTGTACTGCTTAACCTTAAACAGTCAAATTCTTTCACTGGGTTACTTTTGCAGTGTAATTTTTATACTACATAACTCTATTAGTGTACTTCCTTCCACTGAATTACTCTAATACTATATAATTTTTCATATTATTATACAGTATTTTTCTTAAACTGTATTTTTGTTTTAACATTTGTTGCAACACATTTTAAAACAATTAAACTTTTCAGCATATTTCCATATCATTCCTTCTTTATTTAAGGTTACGATAAAATTCTTACCCTTAAAAATCTTATTTTTTGCTTTTATAGATTTTATCATATAAATTGGATTAAACAGTAATCTTTAAAGTATTGTATTTCTAATGCACTTGAAATGCTCGGGTGTTACAATGAGAGTCATATCTTTTTTTTTTTTATTTTGAGTTCATAATTTTGTTATATATTTATAATTTAGTTTTTAATCTTTTATGAACAATAGACTCTCAAGATGACAGTTATTAATTTAGTAAGATCTAGTTGTTCTAAAATATTCAAACTTATTAATTTATAAGGAAACATATTTAAATCTTGAAACTTTTTTTGGTGCAAAATATGGGTCAAAATAAGAATAAAAATAAACATTTAAAAGTGTGTAAAAATTAATAAAACTAATTTTTTGGTGCAAAATAAGAGCAAAATAATGATTTTCAACAACACATATAGTTAAAAACATTTTTCTATGCATGAAGGAGTTTTTACATTTATAAAAAAAAAAAAACCTAACGATCAACGTTGAGTCAACATTGATAGCCAAATGATAGAAACACGATATATCTCTATGATTTTTTAGTAAAGTCAGGAATCTTGACGTAATTATTTTAGGCCAAGAAGTGTATATGTCATTTTGATAAAATACAGAAGGCATCATTGTGATTAACGCTATAGGATTTATTTAGATTAATTTAATGATTAAATATGGTAAATTTAGGAATTATAAACAATTGGGTTATCAAATTATTTAAGTACGAGATTCCACATTAAGCGACAACAGGCTCTGAAAACGACAACGCAAAACACTTAAGCAATAAACGACAACAAAGTTAATGAAACCAGTTCGAAAACAACATTTACTACCCTGTAGGGACCAGAAGAAAAGTCACCAAAGTAGTCAAGCGTTGCGAGGGAGAAAGTAAAAGAGAATGAATGAGACTTTAAATGAAGGAAACGACGGCAAAAGAAGAAACTACATTGCGTCAAACGAATAAACGGCTTGAAAGTGAAAAAATGTGATTAATTAACAACAGACGACAATACATGTAAGGAACGGCAGCAGAAAAGTAAACGACAGGAACTTGAAACAACGAGAAGAATCATGGGAAAATAAGAGAAAAATGTGGAGGTCGAGACCAAAATAGTAAACAACAAAAAAGTGAGAAACGACCAAAAGAATTAAACGACTCTTGAGGCCAATGAAATAGAAACTACTTTAGAAAATTAGATTTTAAAAAATGTATTTATTTATGTTACATTTAACATGGTTATATCATTCTATTATTTATATTATATATTTAAGTTATGTCACGTTTGAACATGTGTATGGATTGCAATTTAAATAATTGCAATTTAACGGAAAAATCTTGTTAATTTAATGACAAAATTGATTGAATTATCAGAGCTATAGTATTCCAAAAATGTAATGAAATAAGCTTACACTTGAAACTTGACAGTATTAAGAAAATCATATTCTATGTTGAATCGAATAGAAAGTAAAAGCACAAGGAAATGTCTAGCTTTTGTTTTTGTTTTTGTTTTAAAAAAGAAAGAAACATCTACAGTAATCAATTGAAAAAAAGGAAACATGTACGTCCCAATATATATTATAATTGCGGGAATATAATGGTTGGCCCTTTAGATTTATGCAACTCTTTTTGATAAGTGTATATATCTGTTATTTCACGTACTAACTAATTATATATATATATATATTACGACAATTAACATTTGTTTGTGGACAAGGGGCACATATCCACAAACATAATTACGTAGGTTACCAAAACGATAAAATATAGAAATTTCCTAATATAGAAATTAATAAAAATAATGTAAAGAAAGGGTAACAATTTTACTTGCCCTCTTTCTAACATCAATCCTCTTCTGTAAATATGGCATCTTCATTAACTCAAATCTCACAGATAATTCAAGTCCTTCATACATACATTCAAAACTCTGTAAGCTTTTCGCAAAGAAAAAAAAAAAAAAAATGTGGTGAATACGGTTTCATCGTCGCGTACAACTTGTTTTGTAGTTGATGCCGCAAGCTTGTTGTGGTACCACTTTTAGGGCAGCCCTGCGAGTGACGCGGTCAATGCAGCCCCAAGAAACAGCAAGACTCGTCACGTGATTAGAATCAAACAGGGAAAATTATAAAGAACGTACTGTTGTGATCGATTTTAATGCTACGGTTCATCGCTTTACTAGGAGATGATGTAGTCAAAACAATCATCTCATGTGACCAGTTCAGATTCCTTGGATACCAAGACACTCATGACGAGACCTTTGTCGCCGTCGCCGCGCAAGATCGAGCCAGCCCTAGTGACGTCAACGGCTTCTCCTTCCGAAGTTGTAATTTTGGAGCCCTCACCACTGTTGACTTGCTCCCCTGACTTGAATGGAGAGGCAGCAAATTCTGATCTTCTCTAGTCCGGAAATAGACGAATCGGAGACAGAGTCCGGGATCGTTACAAGGGTTTCCTTGAAAAATGATGACTTGATGATCTACAAATTAAGAAGTTTAAAGATCAGGCTTAAAAATTTTAAAGGAATGATTAATTGTGAACATTATTGTTCGCCAAATGATCATCATATTTATAGGAGATGAGGAAAACACTAAAACAAAGGAGAACACCCAAAAAAAATTATTGATAAGCAATGAACTTTTTTTTTTTTTTTAACCTTGGGTAACAAAAGAGAAGAAAACAAATTGTAGACAAACATAAACATGTTTTTTTTTTTTTTAGTTGAAAGAGAGGTAGAACAAATTTAGTTGAAAGAAAGACATAGATATGTTTTTTCTTGGTCATGACCAGGACTTTCACTCAAAGAGGAAATGGCTATTTTTTTAGGAAAGAGAAGGAAGAATCTAATCTTTTTTTTTAATTTAAAAAGGGGGGGAACATCAATAGTAATAAAAAAATTAAAAAAAAAAAGAAAGAAGAGGAAACATCCATATAATTAGTTCGTAGACATCCTAATACATAATCTAAACATAAAAAAAAAAAAAAGAAAAAAAAAGGGAAAGAAGAATTAACATTGCTTCGCCGACAAGGTGCCCATATGGGTAAGTTACCAAGCAAAATGATCCAATATACAAATGAAGTAAAAATACGGAGACTATTTCTACCTTTCCTAATGCTAACATCAATCCTCTTCTATAAATATAAATATGCTATCATAACCAACTCAAATCTCACAAATAATTCAAGTCTTTTCGTATACATAAAAAAATTTTCTAGTGAATATGGGTTCATCTTCACGAACAACTTGTTTTGTAGATGATGGCGCAAGCATATTGTGGTACCACTTTTTACATAATTGTAGCGCAAGATGGCTCGGACGATTTCACCAAACCAAGTGATGCAGTGAAAGCAGAACCAAGCAAATAGCAAGGCACGATACGTCATTAAGAATCAAACCAAGACTTTACAAGAAACGGATTGAAATTGAATTTAATATGACGTTCATTACGTTAATAGAAGACAATATGGTGAAAAAGATCATCACTTTTGATCGTAGCAATGGTACGCGATATCAAACCATTGACACGGGAACTATAAGTAAGAATACAATTCAATTTGTTCAAACTTTGTACTTTAATTTCTTAATTTCCATAACCAAGGCCAATTTTTATGTACCTTATAAATCTGTTTCTTAATCTTCCACTTATCATCTTGTCTTTTTTTTTGGTCCACTTTTCAAAAGAAATCTGAAGCTGTACATGTTTTACCAAATCTTTGTTGCATGAGCTGTTAATTAACTACTAATTAGCGCATGTATAGGAATACAGCCACTTCTTCATAAGGTACATAAAAATTATAAGGTACATAAAAATTGATTAATACAGCCACTTCTTCATCCTCTCCTTATAAGCTTTAGTTTAATTTTCTCTGCCTTATATTTTATTTATTTCTTTCTTTTTTTTCCTTAAAAAAATACTTAAATGGGAATAGTTTGATTGTGTATATGATCGTTGTATGTCTAGACTTCTCTTTTAATTTGTTGGCACTAATTTTAATTTCTTTGATCATGTTTGTTCTTGAAGGTGTCAAGGGTGACGGCTTTGCGGCGAAGTCATTAACCATCCAGAACTCTGCGGGTCCAGAGAATCACCAAGCAGCGGCACTATACAACGGAGCTGATCAATCAGGCTTTTACCAATGCGGATTCCTTGGATACCAAGACACCCTCTAGGCACACCAAAACCGTCAATTCTACAAAAATTGCGACATTTTCGGCACTGTCGACTTCATCTTTGGCCATGCAAGTGCCGTCTTCCAAGACTGTTGTATCTTTGTTCGTTCAGATAGCTCCATAACCATCACCGCGCAAAATCAAGCCAACTCAAGCTTCTCCTTCCAAAGTTGCAATGTAGAAACCTCACCAGAGCTAACACAACCTCAAAGGGCAAGCTTGACAGTGTTTCTCGGTCAGCCATGGCAGTAGTCGACAGTGATTTTCATGCAGAGCTTTCTTGACCGTGTCGTGGACCCCAAAGGGTGGATTAAGTGGCCTGGAAAGTCGGTTGATGTCTTGTATTACACCAAGTACGACAATAGTGGTCCTGGAGCCGTCACATCCACGAGAGTGAATTGGCGAGGATACCATGTGGTCAAGGACTAGAAGGAAGCTGATGAGTTTACGGTGGCCAAGTTCATTGACGGGAACAGCTGGTTGCCTGAAACCAGTGTGCCTTACAGAAGTGGATTACGTGATCATCCAGTTAAATCGGAGTTATAAGAAATATTTAATAAGAATATTGACTTAAGGTAGATTCTTGTAAGTTTATGTTAATAAATTAGGTACTCTAATTGCTTTCTGCAGTTGTTAACAAGTTTTTGTTCTTGCAATTTCTCTTATTCGTATAGGGATTTCAGACTTCAATAAAAATCTCTCTTTTTTTCCGGGTTTTTGGATGCAACTTTATTTGTAAACTCTGAATTTGCAAGACATCTGAAACAAGAAAATGATTACATGCTCAAATTACAAGTTAATCAGATAAAATCCAATCTAGAATGTCAATAATTTCTGAAAAAAGGACCACTGTTTACATAAATATAACAACGGCAATTTTACTGACTACACCTTGCCGATTTGTTACAAAATGATTGAATTAGAGATATATTCCCAAAAATGCACTAAATAAGTTTACACTTAAATCAAGGTATGCCTAAAGAAAATGGATTCAAATCCTCGGTCAAATTTTGGTGTTTCAAATGATGTACAACCAATTATATTATGACATGTCATTTAAAAAGTTTGAAATAGCATTATATTGACAAAAACATGTTTTCGTTAAATGATGTGTCATAATGTGATTGATTGGACACTATTTGGGACACCAAAAGTTGGACAAACGATTTGAGTCCAAAGAAAATCATCTCATCTATGTTGAAATTGAACCTCAACCTATGCGCACAGCAGTTCTTGCTCGCTCGATTCGTAAGGAGGAGGCAGCAAACTCTCGACGTTAGCGAAAAGATCTTCACAGCCTGGTGGTGGCGGTCCAGCAATAGGTGAATCCAAGACGGAATCTGGAATTGCAACAATGGTTTCGTCGAAAAATGACTTGATGGTCTACAAAAGAGGTTTAAAAAGACGTCTGAGACACTTAGAAGAATGATTGTAAACATTGTTTTCAAATGACTGTCCAGTAGGGGACGATAGAAAACACAAAAATAACTAATGATGCAATCTCACTAAATTACCGTGCAATGCTGGAACGCTGAGTCAGCTTTGCGCTTCCACAAGCCATTCCCAGGTTCAGAGTGGAAAAGATTGAGCAAAGGCTGCAGCAAAAAGTGAACGAAAAAGTAAAAAAAAAAAATCGAGGACTAGAATTAATTGCTCCTACTTTGTAAATAAAATTATTGCCAAGAAAAAAAAATCTGCTACGAAAGTGCAAAATACGAGAAGTCAAGGGGCACAAAGATGGCAATAAAACAATCTCAAAAATGATGTTTGGAAGTATACAAGGAAAATTTTTTGAGTAACACGGAAAAACCAATTACCAACCTTCACTACATCCCGGACATTTGGTTTACGTCCATCTCTCCACAAAACCGAATCACCATATACTTGATACTTCTCAAGAACCTTAAAGGGAGAAAATGAAAAGAAAAGGCTGTGAATTCTGAAGAAAGATCATAGACATTTATTTAGCAGTCGAGTTTGTTCCTGAACCTGACGACGTGTGACACCACTGCTTGGTACACCGTAAACTGCAGTATCAACATGTCCCAAAAGCTGCCACGGGCTGTTAAAGCAGGAAAAAGGGATTTATGTCAACTAATTTAGCACAGAAAGATTATTGGGGCTGGCCTCAAAATAATTAGACTTGATCACTTATTGAAGAACAAATAGTTCCTAAAGCTTACAACATGTGCCTTAATTGTATATACGTATATATAAAAATTATCCGTAGGTTCTATCATAACTAAAAAAATGGCACAACCTATGGATTTCTTGGATTTTTCTACAAATTGATAAATAAAAAGAAATTCCCAACTGCGGATTGTACATACTTATAATACGCAGAACGGCCAATCATTACACCATGGGCTCCAGCCTTCCTAGCTGCATTGACCTATTTGAAAAAACATGAAAACTGATGAAAGAAAATCCTCAAATATGTTTACAGAAATGGAGAAAAAATCACATAAAAGAAAATCTTGAAACAATGTATAAAAAAATGGAATTATCGGTCACACTAGCATTAAAATGAGTAAATTTGAAAGTCCAAGAGGCCAAACTAAAAGTTAGAATGACAAAGGCTCACCTCATCGACAGTGTTTATGCCTCCATTGATTGTAAATCTTAGGTCTGGAAAGTCACGCAAGAGGCCATAGAAATACTCGTATCTGCAAACATGTTATGGAAAAGTCAAAAAAGAAAACTCGGCATACTCTGATCTACAGATGCTTAAGATTGTTAAATGTATGCAACCTCCATTATTTATTGAAATTTACATTAAAACAGAAAGAAATTAGATAGACATTACTTAAGAGGCGGAATTGTTCGATTTTCAGCTGGACTGATGCCATTGAGAAGAGCCTTACGGGAATGTATTATAAAATGCCTGGTTGGTGATAAAGAGGAGACCTTGTAAATAAAATCACCTGAAAGGAACAAGAAAAGAAACTAAGTTAAGATGGAACAAGAAAAGAAACTAAGTTAAGATGCTGTAACACCTGTAATAGAAAATATACATATGTATGATCCCTTCTTAAATCATACGGTGCAGAGTTCAGATCAGAACTTGCTTTTGGAAAACAGAAAATTGTGAAGCTTGCTGACATAGTGTAAACAAAAGAAAGAACATACAGGAAAAGGGCCTTACATAGCTCATTATATGAATCGTGATCATCAACGCCAATGCGGCATTTAACGCTGACAGGGGCATCAGTGTTTGCAGCAATCACCGACATAGCTTCAGCAACAAACTTCCCTTGTAAAAACCAAATGTCAATATCAGATAACAAAGTACAGGTACGTGGTCTGCCACTTTTGACGGCATAATCAGCCTAGTTATCAAACCTTTGGATCGAGCATAAGCCGAACACCAAAGCACCCGTGCCCAGCAACCCTTGGACTCGGACATCCACAACTAGGAACAAAAAGAGAGCGAGAAGATAACTATCGGTCCACATGACAAAAAATAAAAAATAAAAGATGACAAAGAAAAAAAGAAGTGTAAATACTTAAAATTAATCTCATCATAGCCATAAGGATTTGCGAGTTCAGTTGCTTTAGCGATGTTATCCAAATTACTTCCACCAATTTGAAGAACAATAGGATGCTGTTCAGGGGAAAATGCCAAGAATCTGTCCTGAACATTGTAAACAAAATATTCACAATGAGTGGCTTTCCAAAATGTGTTACATACCAAGACACCCTTGGATACTAGGGGGAATTAAAAAAAAACAATCGAATGACTCAAGTTTCGTCTGGTAAGCTTCTCACAATAACTAATGCTTCTTCTTTGAACATCTATACATGATCATAATTCAGATAATTTACCAGATTGTGCGCCTGATAGACAATGGTTTCTGCTGCAAGCATCTCCGTGTAGAGCCATGCGTGTTTCGATATGAGCCGGGCAAGAGTTCTATAGTGATGATCGGTCCAGTCCATCATAGGAGCAACACTATAAAAACACCACCAAAAAATCAACCCCAAATGTCCATAAAATCAACAAACTCATTGCCAAGAGTTAAAAAATATAATATATATATATATATATATATATCAATGCCCACCTAAACCAAGGAGGAAGATACTGGTCAGCACCCATCCCAACTTTTGCACTCACACTCACTTGGCGCTTTTGACTAACAATGGATGATGATATCCTCCCCCTCCTCCTCTTCCTTCCAATCAAATTACGACAAAACAAGTTGAAGGAAAATCTAAAAGGGTCTTTCGAAAAGATATCATGAGCGGGAAGAACCGTAACGACCGAAGAATATCTCAACTTCATCTTCCTTCCATTTAAATCTCAGCTTACTCCTTGAGACACCTATTCATTAAAAAAATATATATATATAGATCAAGACCACAACATAAGAAACCAAAGGGACCTTCCTGAGGTCGAAAAGGCACCAAATTGCTTTAAAAAAAAATTCGGCAAATTCGGCGAGGCATTTTATCAAACAGTTGCCGAGCACTTTATTCTTGCATGAAAAAGACATTCAAACACAAGAATATATACATACACATGGCGATATAAAGTGGGGTTTTATATCAATGGTGGAAGCAAGCTTGTGAGAAGAGAAAAACGCGACCTTTATCAGGAGAAAGTTGCAGAGAAGAATGGAACAGAGTTTTTTTGGCTGGCCTGGATTTTATATACAGGCTTTTTCGGTCGCAAAAATGCAGAGACAGAAGAAGAAGCGGAAGCCGGGAGATTCTGGGCCGGGCTCATTGAAACCGTAACATTGGCCCTTATTGCTAAGGCCCAGTTAATAATTTCAAGGCCCATACGACAAAATAACTACCACCACTGATAACAGCTTCCACACCTTTAAGCAAATTTCTATGGCGAGCTTAAGCTTCAACACAACTTCCAGACTGAGACTCAGAGCCATTCAACCCCAAAACAACAAAAAACCCATCTCCAACTTCAAAATCTCATCTCTTTTCTCCCACAAAATCTGGCCAAATCTTCACCATTTCAAGTCCAATTCCGTCTCAGAAAGCTCTGTTCCCACAACCCAGGAACAAGAACTGGAAAGCGATGAAGAAGATTATGAAGATGAAGATGACCCAACAGTGGAATTGTGTTATTTCGATCCCGAGACTGACCCAAATGGGGTTACGGAGTGGGAATTGGATTTCTGTTCGAGACCCATAATCGATATAGAAGGGAAGAAGGTTTGGGAGCTGGATGTTTGCGATGACTCTTTGTGTCTGCAGTACACAAAGTACTTTCCGAACAATGTCATCAACAGTGTCACTTTGAAGGCTGCTATTCTTGGGATTAGTGAGGACTTGGGCATTCCTTTGCCGGAAAAGATTCGATTCTTCAGATCAAATTTTAATATTTTTGTACTTTTTTTAAGTGATATAGATGAGTTGTTGATGTATCATTTTAAAGGTATGAAATTTAGAGAATTCTTTGGTTTGGGCAGTCAAAAAAAATATTATTTTTTGATAGTTCTTTTATTGTGACATACATGTATTTTGATTTATCATTAGAAATGAAGTTCTTTGGTGTATATATAGATATGTGTATATGTTTTGGACTCTCATATTTATGTGTATGTGTTAAATATGCGTACTTTTATATAATTCTGTTGAAATTTATTGCGGACTAAAGAAGCATGTGTTTTTTTTTTTTTTAATTGTATAGGTCACAGATGCAGACAATTATAACAAAAGCCTGTAACGAGCTTGGTATAAACCTATTCCTAGTAAAAGGGTACGTATGGTTATTGATTTGTCTGTTTGTTTTGGCTTTATTTTCTTGTATTGGCGATGTTCAAATATGTGGACAACTATTTCTCAACAAAAAACACACACACACACACACACACATGTTGACAACCGTGGCATGAAAAAATTGAGAGTAAACAATTTTGGTCTGAAATAGATTAGCCGTAAGAGCTATCAAAATGAGACAAGACAAAATGATACTAAAGTACACTGAATATTGCTTCGCTACATATGCTAAAATATGATGAAACCCTTTTTCAATAATGAAAAATTAATTATAGCAACAAAGTTTTTCTTGAGAGCTTTATACTATCTTTTCTTATATTTTCCTCTTGTGGCTGTTCCTTTGTAGTGTCTATCACTGCTTTTGTGGTTGGATGAACGATATGAGACGGTGTATACGCGTCATCCTGCTTTCCAGAAAGGAGCAAAGCCACTTCTTGCATTGGATAATCCTTTCCCATTGGAACTTCCTGATAATCTTTTTGGAGAGAAATGGGCCTTTGTTCACTTGCCTTTATCAGGTCAGAATACATTACTGCAATCAGTAATCATCTAAGGGAAATAAATTTAAAGGAAGTTTGTGTCTAACTTGGGATTAAATTGCCACCAAAAAAATCAGAAATAGAAATTCCAAGTTATAAGAAGTTTAGGCGCACAAATGCTAAAATGATCATTATTTTGTCTAAAACTTAACAGAGTTAACACCTTGCATTGATGGCTACTATTTTATAAATTCAAGAACTAGATTATCAAGGAAAGGAAGATCAGGGATGAACGTGTCAAATCACAAAAAGTATTCAAATGCTAAAAAAGCCTTTGCATTGTGTTAAACAAGAAGGATCTTTGGACATTGATTGTACTAATTTTAGTCCTCTATTTTTCAGCTGTTAGAGAGGAGATGTCATCCTTGGAAACAAGACGTGTATTTGGGGCAAGTCTAGATTTGGATTTGTTGGGGATTGAAATAGATGACAGGACATTGATCCCCGGACTGGCTGTTGCTTCTTCACGTGCTAAGCCACTAGCAGTTTCATGTTCCATCTCCATAACATCATCAAACATCCTTTACATTACAGCTTCTTGATGTTATTTCTCTTTTCATTTATTTGTTCCACTCTACACATTTCTGTAAAATCTGAAAAATTTCCACTCGTGGCTAAAAATGTGAGAACTGTCTTACTTATAACCAATGAAAAATGATAAAGGACTTTAATGGTGTTCGAATCATAACTCAATGAGGTATGTCCAATATGCATGTTAGACCCATCCCAAGCGAGTTGTGATATCGGGCACTACTAATGCATAATAGCACTGTTCTACAACCTACTCTTGTTATTCAGTTTTGCATAATAGCACTGTTCTACAACCTACTCTTGTTATTCAGCCTTGCAAAACTTGATTCTTGCCTGGGATACTATTTCCACTTTCTCGAGTCTATGCAATTGTCTCATGGTCCAGCGGACTAGGAAGATGCCATCTTTATATCTTGCTGTTTTTTGAGTTATCTTGGCTAAAATTTGTCTTAAATACACGCTTTCTCATGAAGTTTTTCCGCTCAAAATCTATTGAATCTCCCATCTAATGTCAAATGAACTTGTCCTGCCCATGTTATGTTTAGTCGAGTACATAATAAACAAAAGGGACGAAATTACTCAAGAGTTATTTGAACTCTCACTCTTTATGTGGCAACGCAGCTTGGATGAATGCCCTGGAGGTATGCTCAGTAGAAGTTGACGTTTCTCAGGCATGATTGATACTCTCGGTTGGGATTTCAACTCGATATGTTTGCACTACATACAAGAAAACTCCAGTGACCACAAATGAAGCCGAAGCATGGGAAGCAGCTAAGAAGGCTTGCACAGGCTTACATTTCCTTGCCATCCAAGAGCACTAGGATTCAGATGTTGTTGGGTTTTGGCTTTTACTAGACTTGCCTCCACCACCTTTATAACTTCATTAAGTACTTGAAATGAAAGCTTTATCACCAATACATTTGTTTTCTCAATTATACATTGATCATGCGTCCTGGTTGCTCAAAGGGATTCAAGTTTATGACTATCTTTTGTGAACTGAATTGTCCGACATTGGTCAGAGTCAAACATAAGCACTGTGGATAAAAAGAGGCACTCAATGGGGGAACATAGTTCAAACCTAAAATACTGTAGCAAAACTAGTTCAACCTAGTCTTTTTTCGTTCAAACTAGATTCCCGAAAAAGCTTTTATAAACTGAGGCAAAAGTTTCCTCCTACAAACCAGAAGAAAAGCAAAAGAAAATCTATAAACAAAAACAACTTTCCAACACAAATTGGCAAATTCTAAGCAAAATCAAAGACAAAATGACCAAAAGAATGCTTTAAAAGTAAAATTGTACAGATGCTTCGGAACAAAATTAATACCTTTAATTCCTAAGAAATGCTAATTCATCTACTGCAATATGCAATCCATTCTAATTACAGCCCAGAGTCAGGAATCACCCACTTTTTTTAGGCCGCACTAACAATATCCTGTTACAGCTGATTCCTGAATATCTAGTTCGAACCTTTTCCGAAAAAAAACGGGAAGAAATAAAATGGCATGGGAATCAATCTTCGTGGGACTGAATTAGTCCCAGAAGGGGAAAGCTGAACGTCAACAAATAATTCTTCAGTGAGAACCTAGCTGCAAGAAGGGCAAACTCGAATTTCTCGCGGCCTTTGACAATCTATAGATGGTTCCTATACTTCCTGTTAAACAAAAGAAAGTATACCCTAAAGTTACAAATCACCATGAACAACTCGCCTACCACTCATGTCTTTGACCTCTTTTGCTTTTGAGATACGAATCGAATGCCTTGTTTCCCAAGTTCCAGAAACTTTTGTCTACCATCATCTAGAACAACTGATAGTGTCGATGTGCCATCCACTACGTCTGCAACCAGTCCCTTGTGCCTAGATAAGAAGAAAGAAAAAGCAACTTTAAGAACATAATACCGGTCACACATTGTCTCTTCGCTTCAAAAGGAAATTTGATTGCACAAAACATACAATTGCAAAAGGTATATTAAATTTGGCCTTCTGGGGTTTGCAGTGGCTGAATATAATAACAATAAAAAAAATCACTTACCAAGAATTGTCGGATTGCTGATGAACTTCAACTCGCTTTCCAATTGCATCTTTACCCAACTTCTGTAGTATCCAATTGGCATCCAGGATCTCATCCATCAAATTGTCTTGGTGAGCTTGTGTTGCATCAGCTCCACTGATTGACAATTTCTCTATAAACGGTGATGGACGCTTTCTTTTTGACCTCTGGCCCTTAATAGAACTCTTTTCTTCCTCTTGATTAGCAGAGTTCTGATTTTCGCTAGTAGGCTTTTTAAATTTGAACTTCAGCAAAGGCTTTGGATCTTTAGGCAAAGAATGTGAAACGGATGTTTGACTACAGTCATCATTGTTCTCAGTGTATGTATCAGGCTGCCTTTCTGGATGCTTCCTCGAATACACCCTCTCGGCTCCTAAAGTAAGAACACCCCTCCCCAAAGAAGTATACGTTTGTGCTGGAGTAGCAGTTTCATATCTATCGGCTCCAGCACTCCCTTGGCCAAATTTGGGATCATAATCAGAAACCTCGGTCCTAATTTTTCCCAACTTGATACTCCCAACCTTCAATCCCCTTGATTGGCCAGAGAAATCATTTCTCTCTGCAAATTGCAGAAAAGTACTAAATTTCAGGAAAACAATACAAAAATGTTTATCAACAAAGAAAGAAAGAAAGGTTCCACAGGTAGCTTAAATACCATCGCTATATTTAGCAGGGGGATCGTGTCTGTCTGATATAGATTTCTTGTCATTTGTCCTCTGCCAGCTTGTGTCTTCACCGCCTGCCAATTATTAACATGAATACAAGATTCATATTTAAATATGGATACCATGCGTGTGCATGTGTGAGAGAGTGTGTGTGTGTGTGTGTGTGTGTGTGTGTGTGTGTGAGTGTTTTTGAATCAGAAAGAGAGAAAGGCTCACCATTGGATGCCATAAATTCTTGTTGTTCTCTTTGGCCAGTTGAAGCATCGGACCTAGGAGAGTTGGTCACATTTATTTTCCGCGCGCCTAAATTTATTACTAACTTCTTTCCTTTGACCAACTTGCCAGAATGCTTTCCAGTATCCTCTCCACTATCCACATCATTAGATTTATTACTCTTGATTCGAACGACTCTTGAAGTCCTATCTTCATCACTCACCATTACCTCATCAACAAACTTGTGCTTCACAACTCCCTGCTTATTGATAGAGCAAATCTCTTCTGTATGACTTTGACTTCCTGCAACAGGAGAAGAATATGTGTCTGGTACCTCATCTTTCTGAAACAGCAGGCCACCATTCTTGTCATGAGCCAAGTTGTATCCGAAAGATTGGGCATTATGTCCTTCAAAACCAAGCTCTGGTTCTCTTTTATTGATCGCTGATGCCTGATATCCTTTTTTCTTCACAGATCCTTTACTAGAATACTTCTTTCCAAAATCTTTGGTCTTTTTCGGTGACTTATCCGCTAACCCTTTCAGAGATAATTTCAAGGAACGTCCATACTCGTTCTTTATCATCACAGGCCCATTTTCTTCATCGTCAGAATATGGTGAAATAGAAAATATTTCTTCTTGAGTGGGTAACCCAGCGGCAGCCCTCAAGCGTACAATTAAATCCCGATCAGCTTTGTCCTTTCTCCTCCAAAGCTCTTTCACAGCATCCTCAAGATCTTTGACCTAGCATGATAAATTTAAATTGAAAAATACCCGTAAAATAATCAATTGCAAAACAACTAAAAAAAAAGGAAAAATAAAAAGTTAAAAAAATATCAATAACTAATTCTTGTAAACCTGATAGCACTCTCCACGGCATGTAGCACACTTGTACTGGAGATTTCTATCCACTTGAAACTGCAAATATTTTTCATCACTGCAAAGCAATAATTTCAGAAGTTAGCATACTTAATCTGGTGCCATTCTTTTGGTCAACCAATCAAAATAGAGTATGCGACCCATGAATTAGTTTTATTCCTCAGTATTTTGATAATAATATTTATTCAGGGGAGAAGAGTTCCTAATTAGTGTCATGGAGGAAGGATATTGAAGTTATCAATTACAAGATCCTAATTTTATGCCTGGATATTTTTGATAATGACGTGTATTTGTTGTTGTTGTTTTTTTTTTTTTTTTTTCTGTGGTGGTGGTGTGGGGGGGTGGGGCGGCGGGGGGCGCTGGTTGTTGTTGTTGAAACTACTAAATTAGTGTGACAGAGGAAGGATATTGAAGTTATCAATTAGGAAGATCCTGATTCTTTAAGGCATAAAGTGTCTACAACCTCTTCCTCCCTTTTTTCTTTTTAATATAGAAACTTGCATATGTTACTAAACTGATGTCACAAAGGAAGGATAAGAAGTTATCACTAAGGAAAATCCTAATTCTTTAGGGTGTATAACGTGTCTATAACTGTTAACCTCTACTGCTCCATTTCTTTTCACTATAGCAAATTGTACGCATTACTAAGGCCATGTTTTATTATCATAAACACATGTTGCCTATCCAAACTACAACGAACAGTAAAAATTTATACTGAAACATGATAATGCAGCAAAGAACGATAGCTAGAAATTCACCTTATACCATCACATTGGCAATGAACCCATCGTTGGCAAATATCACAGCAAACCATTGGTGTCGATTCTGAATCTCTATAAACCTACAAAATTGACAACAAACAAATAGAATCAAGAACTCTTGTCAACAAAAGTTGACACGAAATGCAACCTTATGCACGCCAATCATATGAAATAATTGCAGAAATGAGATAGGACCGGGAAAAAAAATGGATCACCTTCAAACAAACAGGACAATAATTTCCCTTCACAAACAATCTTCCACAAGCATCGCAGCAAGTGTATCCCAGAAACCATCTGTATTTGGGGAAAAACTGGTGATACTGGTATCAAACTAGATGCCAACTAATTAAGAAAACATCTGGCTATTGGTTAGCTTATGAATGTGAACATCTGTGACATCTGTCTAGATCAACAGATTAAAATTTGAGAAAAAGAAACAGCTAAATAGCATTAAGCCATTCAGCTTTAATGGGTATGCTATGTCTTTCCTTCAAATTCAAATACCCATAGGCCATAACTGATATTTCCTTATACAATCATCCAGCAAGTATTGAAACCATACCAAGGGACTTTAGACATAACATCAAAACATACAGCAAAGACATTTTTGGCACAACCATTCATAGTAAGTTTGTAATTAATACCTCACACTCAAGCCATTTCCTGGAACGGTAGAGTCACAGCTGTGACATCTGGTATGTTTTGGGCACAAATAAGGTCCAGAAGAAACATTCTGCATCATCCAACAACACACATAAGTATAAAGTTCTAGATAAAATAAAAATTAGAAACATAAACATAGAAAACAGACTAAGTAAGACACATGCATAGCCACCTTGTGCGAAGGATGTTGGCAGTAACAATGGTAAGCACCATCACACCTTTTACAGAACATAAACTTGTTAGGATCTCCCATTCTTCGGCATACCTGACAGTAAGAGGTGCCAAGATTAGAGCAATAAATACTAGTAAAATTTGTGGAATTTCACCTTTATTAAACTGAAATGTTTGGCATCAAGGTTGTGAAACACATAATGTCCCTTAGGCAATTAATTTTTACCAAACTACAAATTTGAAAAAGCATGCATCAAGACACAGGAAATGAAACTAGAAAACATTCTTGAGAATTCACAAGGGAAAAAGAAAATCTAGGGAGTTTACAAAAATGAAACATATAAAGTAAAAAGATGTGGTAACAAAATTGAACACCATCCTTACTTCACAAATTCGGCAAGAGGGACATGTCCAAGAACTCCAATGAAAAAGATCTGCCAAAAAAAAAAAAAAAAAGACAAAAACAAAAACAAAAAACACAAAAAAAACAAAATGCCCCACCTATTAGAATAAGTCAAAATCTGTATTCGGAAATATGAATGGGGACCAATAATCTTTACCCCTATGTTGAGCCCATGTTTTCAAGCAGTTCCTGTGGTACTTTTTGCCACAGCTTTTGCAAGAAAGCATCTTTCTTGCTCTCTCACTTCCTTCATTCTCACCAAAAAAGCATATCCGGCACATCACATTAACATTGGACTGGCCTTGTTCTTCTCCCGCAGGACCTCTTGTGGCCTCCTGTTGAAGAGAAGAAATAAGTATATTGATGAAACGGAAAACGTGAACATTTAAGGGAAATCAAACTTGACAAGAATCAAGGAACGAGCAGCCCAGTGGATCTAAATTTAACACCATGAAATTTATTTCATTTTCCAAGGTTCTCATCAGTCTTCGTTCAGGAACATGAAAAGGCGAGTTTCAACTGAATTCACCTATAACACTGACGTGAGATCATAAAAACAATAATTGGAGATATATGTATCTCACAAAAGACCTTGATGAAGACCTAAATCACTAAAAGAAAGTCCCTTTTTTTTCAAACAAAAAAAAAGTAAAAAAGAATGCAAGAATCAGCAAATGCCAAAATCCCAGCAATACTTATAAAACTTCAATAAACAACAATATATAAGTTATCAAATGTCCTACATTCTCAGAATTCCATTACAGAGCTAACAAACACTAAGAATTATGAATCAAAATATCTAGAAAGTACCTAAATTTTAGAGCTTTTTCAAGAGAACACTCCTCACTAGCTCATTTCTCCTCACAAGCTCAAATTTTTTAATTAAAATTAAACAAAAAATAAAAATCGCACAGCCACCAAAAAAAAGGAAAATATGCAAATATTCCAAATCAAGAAGCAATTGAAAGAACCTCACCATCAAATCACCAGACTCGAAGCGGCGAGCGTAGTCCTCCGCAGCGACCATGGCGGCGGCGGCTTTACGCTGGAGTGCGGCGCGCTTGGCCTGCGCCGACGCCGCAGCGGCTGCGGCTGCAGCCTCCTCATCGACGGCATCTCCCGGGGGAGGCACGACAGGCAGAGTTGCAGGCGGCGGCGGAGGCGGAACAATCCGCGGAACGGCGACCTGGACCGTGGCGACGGTCCCTTTCTCGCCGTCCCTAACCCTAATTCCCCATGGATCCTTGAGAAACTCCTCGACCTTCCGCACCTCGTCAAGGAAGCCGACATTACTCCCGTGGCTCCGCGGAAACCCTAGCGAGCAGAAGCAAATTCGGCGGCTGCAAAAACAAAAACAAAAAACAAAAGCCACAAAAGAAAAGCCATGGATGAAGTTCCGAGCTTCGTTCGAGCGAGAAAGAAAACAAGAGCGAGAAAGAAAGCGAGAAGAGAGAGAAAGAGAGAGGGGTTTTCGAGAAAGAAAGAGAAGTAGTACCATGTAATTGGGCAAGCTACGTGAAATGCCATATTGAGGGAGAAGATTTTGATTTGAATTTTTTCCGTGTGCGTTGTTCCCCCTGATCGTTCGCCAAAAAAAAAAAAATCACTTGGGCAAAAAAATATTACTATTATTTTTAATTATAAATATATGAAGGAAAGAAATTAAAAAGAAATTTAAAAAGAAAAAAGAAAAAAAAAAGTAGTTGCATGGGTAGAAATACAATGAGGTGAGGGGAGAGAGAGAGAGAGAGAGAGAGGAGCCTCTTGCTGTTTAGAGAGAGAAAGGGAGGGATGAGAATGAGAGTTTTGGGGGCTTGTTTTTAATTTTGAGGTTGTGCAGGGGTACTCGATCTGAAAATAATTTATTTCACATCAGACCTTTACCAGCCAGACGCCATGTGTTTCTGTTTTGTTTGTCGTCTTCTTCACAGGTTTTATTACCGGAAACGGTGGCGTTTTTTTGTATGTCATTTTCTTCACATGCAATTATACGACATGTTGTTTTGCTATATGTTGCTTACGACATGTTGTTTGGACTGAAAATTTGTGACCCCTTGACGTGGGAATTTTAAAGTGGCTTTTTGGCAAAAAAAAAAAATTGATAAATGGCCTTTTTTTTTTTTTTTAATAAAAAAAACTAGCTTTTTAAACACCAAAACAGTTTTAGTTTTTTTTTTCCACCATCTTAGGTTCCTCTCTTCGATATAATCATTTTTTCTTTTCTATGAAAAAAACTAGGACAGTTTCGATCATCAAAAAAGCCCCTTTTTTGGTTACAAAAAAAAAAAGAGGCCATTTCCTTAATTGGAATTTTTTTTGGGCCCTTTTTTCAAATTAAACCCCCTTCGACTGTATTAACGTATGGGTGTTTAGAATTCCAACCAATTTTTTGCAGCATTTTTTTTAATGTTACAATATTTTAGTTTTAATTTGTGGTTTTAATTTTACTCTTGAACGTCCTAGTAATTATTTGCTTGTCGTGCTTTAGAAAAAAAAAAAAATTGTCATTAATAATTTCTGGCATCTTATATACTAAAAGACTCAATAGGTGGGGAAATTCTTCCAACTAAATGAGTTTGTTGTCTAAAAAAAGAGCATAAGAGGCCAACCCATGAGCACTTTTCTTAGCTTTTTTCTATAGATATGAATTAACCTAACTCCTGAAAAATAAAATAAAATGAAAAATGACAAACTAAATACTTTTGAACAAAGAAAACAAATTAACTTCCTTCACAGTTTGAACAACTACTAATGCATCTGACCCCACATTGTGCATTTCCAGTCCCACTTACTAGGCCTATAATAAGCCAAGCCTAAGACCTTTTGCTTCTGCTTCTTTAACTGAAAAAATACCATTTAGATGCCCTGCTTGCCGTGTTCTTCGCTTACCGTAAAATAATAGCATTTCATGGTCCTCAAACGACATGTCGTTTCTTTTGGAATCTTCGTCAAACGTCAACATTCAGAAAACCTTATTTGCTTACGCTGTTTATGTCGTTTTTCCATTTTGCCTTATACTGTTGACGTCGTTTTTTCACATAGTACCAAACGACATTTCATGCACATTTTTAGTTGATCGACAAGCTCTCTTTTTCTTCCCTTGTATCTTTCCTCATCAGTCAGCAAACCACATGTTATTTAAAATTAGTTTCTCCTATTTCATTACTCGAAATTTATCCTTTAGAAAAAGAAACAAACTTGGGAGATAAAAAAACTAGTCTAACTTCGACAGTTTATCACTTATTGTTGACTTTCTACTATTTTATCTCGTATAATCTTCTAGACTAGTTTCTTCACTAAATTAAGTTGTCTTAACGATGTTTATATGATAAATTCATAATTTCTATCAATTCTACAAAACCATATGATTGTATAAAAAACATCCATTTCTTTGTTACAACAACTAGTGTGCCTATAGCTCTTCTAAAACTACATTGTCTAGTTTCAAAGAAAAACAACCCTCACATGATAGAGAAATCATCATCAAGACCATCAAGTTCTCCTCTTAGATTATGTTGTTGGATGATCAGAACCGATATCGTCGCAGAGAACTCCGACCCCGAAAGAACGTCGCCGATGGGGCCCAACTCGGGGCACTGCTGCCAATCATTCATGCCAAAAGTCAATACAGAGTTGACTCTCCCCCCTCTTCCCACTATAACTAGTGAGTACTGCCCTTCAAATGACCTCAAAGTTGAGTACGTCTCAGCTGAATTTGCCAGATGCTTCTCCAAATAGGCGACGTGGCCGCCTCCAACGTGTTTTTCGTAGAAATTGGCGAAGCATTCATCATCAAGGTTGGTCTCCTCTTCCTGCTCAGAGATGTCGATCCTGTAATTGCCTGCAGCCCTTCTTATGGCATTGTCCGAGTTTGTGTCCACCAAGAACCTTATCACCGTGAGCTTTACTCCGGGGTGTCGTGCAACGCGTCCTGCGTAGGCTAGGGCCTCCCTGTCATCCTTGCCACCAATGAAGATGACTGCCACATTGAGAGATGCATAGGATGACGATGTTTTTGGGGCCAACCCGAAACCCCGGTCGACAAGGATTCCTACCGAGCAAGGGGCATTCCTTAGAATCTATTTAAGATATAGCCATAATCAACTCGTCAAATTGAAAAAAAAAAAAAACAATACAAAAATGAAATTGTAGGTTGTGAATCAATATATAAATTTAAAGCTCATACGGCCAATGCTAAAACCTTAACTATTTCCTTTTTTATAGTGGATTGCAAATTATGTTCATTTAGAGACCCTTTTTCAATCTCCATTTACAGATCCTTGCTCCATTGTTATGACCACTAATTATCTTATGGACTAGCTAATCATGTATTAAACCAGTACAATAAAAAGCTCATACGAATAAGTAAGGAAATTAATCAGATATAAGACGTTTGGATATATAGATGTAAAGCTCATATGTATCGTTGGATAATTGTTTGACTGATTTGGAATTTTACCTTCAGATACTAATACAATTTCATTTACAGACCCTTAACAAAATAGTTTGCGACTTTTTTATTTTTGTTTTTGATAATAGTCCTTCGAAACACTCTATCTTCGTGCTCGTCATATTTTAATGAGACAATGGCCAATTTAAAGAAATTTCATGAAATGTTTTGAGTTTTATTGACATTACCTTACGGTTGACATACCGAAAACCCGAATTGCCTCCATCCAATGTCCCGTCTTTACGCAGGCTCTTGTGGAATGGCAATATGATGAGGGCCACCATCAAGTCCTCAGCCAAAATGCACACGTCTTGGGGCAATCCACTAAACGTGGAGAGCGCGAGCATTCGCTTAAGTGTGATGCCATCGCCGTCCTCGTCCACGTAGGCTTCAACCGCCCGGGTGACTTGATTTCTCATCGCCACCACTGCCTTGTCTGTCACAGTCACCGTGTCCGGTCCATCGCCTTTCACTAACGTGGCGGCTATTTCATTGGTAAGCTCAATCATGTCCGTGACATACACCACTATCCCAGGATCAGCTGTCCCTCTAGATATCTCCATGAAGTTTATGGTGCTAGACACATTTTGAGGCCCATGAAGGCATAGCAGTATACGGAGCTCGCTGGAAGGGTCGAGCAATTGAAGCGCCATCCGGTGAGTAGGCGCCCTTTTCCTCGCCCGCTTGATGATTTGTGCCACCACATACGGCGCGTGCACCACGGTGAAAAAAATCACTATTATCATCACTGTGCTGGTTGAACTAGTTGTTTCTCCAACCTGCATTTTTGTTAAGAAAAATTATAGCACACCACTTTTAGAATTTAAAACTATGTTTGTAACTAGGATATTTTACTGAGAACTAGAATTCCTTTGTTTTTTTTAATCTGACTTTGGAATTCTTTTAGTTTCTTAGTTAAATTAGGGTTGCCTGTCTTTTTTGTTTTTGGACTAAATCCGACCTCATAAGTCAGAGCCATCAACTTTATTGATCGAAAAAATAATTACAGAATCTGAAGAAAACCTTTCAAAGAAAATGATGGATTAGGATGAATAATCACATCTCTAGAATTTTATTGATTAGGCTTTAGTAAACTTTAATTAATGATTAAACATGTCACTGGAAATTTCTCTCTCTAATTCTCCATATCTTCTTACAGACTATTTTCTCTTCTTAGATAGCTTAGCGGTAAAGTCACTTTTGACTCCACCATAAGATGCAGAATTCGAAACACCCACCGTCAAATTCATAGACAAAAAACAAAAAAAAAAAAAAAAAAAAAAAAAAAAAAATTGAAGAAAAATATGGTTTAAGGCACTAACTGTATGTGCAGCAATAGCCAAGTAGATGTGAAAGTGGCCTTTGGTGGTGAGAAGCAGGCCAAGAGCAACAGACTCAGGCCAGTTGAATCCCAACATTGCCCCAGAGAGAACTGTCCCTGAGACTTTCCCAATGGTTGTTATACCAAACAGGACAAATAGCCTTGCCCATGTCATAACACTTCCTGGCTCAAACTCCCCCAAATTAGCCTCATACCCCATCCAAAAGAAGAATATTGGGTAGAAAATAGTACTCAACAAATAGTTAATCTTGCTAACTGCCCATCTTGAAACTCTCCCTTCTCTAGGCAAGAAAATCCCTGCCATGAAAGCACTTAGAATGGGGCTATATCCATACACTGGAGAGCAACAACATATCAAGATCATGAAAGCGCCAGAGAGTACCAGGTGGGATCCTTTCATGGGTTTCCCTTCTGGGTTCTCATTGTTGACCCAATTCATGAAAATGGGTGACAAAGTGGCTGCAACCACCCCCTGGAATAGCAAGGCACACCCCATTAGAATACTGGTGCGGATTCGGGACAAGGCATCATGGGAAACTTGCTTGTCCTCCTCATCCTTACTTGCAGCCGGGTAGATGATGTAGCCGAGGGAGATGATGAGCGTTGAGACAAAATCGGAGTGCATTCCTGCAGCAATGACAAGGCGGCCTATGTCAGACTTGCCTATCTTGAGGCTAGTTATGAGGCGGGTGAGAACCGGGGAGGCGGTGCTAGATATCATGATGGAGAGGGAGAGGGTGAAGTCCATACCAAATTGGTCAGTGAAATGCAGGAATGGGGTTATGGCACATGCTAGGAGGAATGTGGAAACCATTCCAGCATAGGCAACTTTTGAATCCTTAGTTGGGGCTTTAAAGATTTTATATGGTTCCATTTCTATGCCCAACACAAACATGTAGCAAATCATTCCAAAATCCACTATGAATCTCAGGGTCTTAGCACTTGACTTGTACACTGCTCTGCGTACGAACCCTAGGTTTCCAATAACCAATCCCACCTACACACCATCAAAATAACCACACCACCAAAAAAAAATTAATAGAAATTTCTGTTTTGCTTACAATTTGGGTGGCAATGTTCTTATTGAGAATGACTAGTATAGATATTGCACTTGTTTAATGCTAGAAATATTTAGTCCAAATTTAATTTATATTCAAAAATTCAAATCATGCTATTGTTCTAGGTTGGCAAACTAACCACCCAAAAAAGGAAGTAGAAATTTCTTTTTTCTTTTTCTTTTTCACACTTTGGTGGCAAATTAAGTTCTTGTTGAAAATGATTAGTATCAATATCATTCCACTTGTTTAATGCTAGAAAAATTATGTTCTAATTTTATCTATATTCAAAATTCAAAACTAGCTTCATGATATTTTTCTATTTGCATAGCAGTAGAAGGTATTCAAATCCCATGTCTTGTCTGCCTAGAGAAATCTTTTTTAATGTATAATTTTGTATGCTAATCCAAACTCCTTTTCTGATGAACACTTAAATGTGTCATAAAGAAGTATAGCCGGTTTTATTCTTTAACCTAATCCCCACCAAATCATAACTTCAAACACTTTTTCACATTTTTCCTTTTTTATTCTTAACCTTTGAGAAAAATAAAAAAACAAAAGAAAAATCAATGCTATAAGACACTAATCGTGCCCCACATCTCGACTCACGTACAACATCAGACTCATAGAAATCCACCACTATATGTGAGTCGTGATGTCGGACGCTATCTATTCACGTAGGATCTGCCCAAACATATATCTTTTCATACTTTTTTTTTTTTTACCAAGCCTTTTTTTCTATAGGAGTAGTGAGAGATGACATACAAAGATATCAGAGGTGATACGAGGTTGTG
Organism: Artocarpus hirsutus; assembly: GCA_946598075.1. Lineage (NCBI taxonomy): Eukaryota > Viridiplantae > Streptophyta > Magnoliopsida > Rosales > Moraceae > Artocarpus > Artocarpus hirsutus. The sequence continues at coordinate 20,029 of CAMOHE010052520.1, read as the reverse complement.
AAAAAGGCCTTAACGCATAGTGGAGAACATTGCATAAACCGGCTATTAAGAAGAAACCAGCAAGATTAATGGCCACTTTTGTGAAGAGCTCAGTCAATCTTCCTCTACATTGGCTATCTTCAAACGGCAAACTCCCAAAATCATTAACGCTCACGTTACCACTGGCCATTGTCGTTTCTTCTTCTTCTTTTTCTTACACATTCATGACTTTCTTCAAGGTTAACAATACGTCTTGATCATGTCAAGTTTTTCTTCTTTCTTTCTCTTGTTTTTCTTTCTTTTTTCTTCTTCTTCTTCTTTTTTTTTTCATGAGACCAATTTTTCTTCACCTTTGGTTTTGTCCAGAGACTGAGTTAGTGGCTGCCATTGATTGCATTGTTTGAGGAGAAAACATAGGAGTGTTGCTAGGAAAATTAGCCGTGTCACCTTTTTATTATTTTTAATCTATTTTTGTTTTTGAGCCATGTCAAGCTGAGGAACAACTTGTCTGAGTTTGGGGGAGAGAATGACAGTTGGCAAATCCTCAAAAATTTAATTGAAATTGAAAGACTTGTTATGGAAACATGGAAAATAAAAATTTTAAAAAAAATTACTTATATGATGAGAGTGGGATTTGAAATAAAAAGACTTTTGTTATGTAAACATGGAAAATAAAAATTTTAAAAAAATCTTATTATTTTTAGTTTATTTTTGTTAAAAGACTTTTGTTAAGGAAACATGGAAAATAAAATTTTTTAAAAAATTTTATTATTTTTTAATTTATTTTTGTTAAAAGACTTGTTATGGAAACGTTTTGTTGCCCTTGCGGACCATAAGGTTAATCTGGCTCCTTAGACCAATTCGGCCATCTCAACAAACGTAAACTGCATTGTTGTAAAAATTTATAATAAGATAAAAATACAATTTTCTATGATATATTTTTGTACCAATTTATAATATAATAAACAACTTGAGATGTATTCTTGAAAAGTCCTGCTCATATATGTTATATTATATGTATATAACACATTTCATTGAGGACATCTCAAAAGACGATGACTTTGATGCTGTAAAAGTAAACATAGAAGAAAACAAAATATAATTTCCAACTATAAAAGTTTGTACCAATGTATAATATACTAGGCTCCACTCAAGGGAAAACATAGAAGGATTTCTGGTTGAGTTATTTTCTAAAAATGTGCCTATGAGTTTGCAAATTTAGAACATAAGAACACATATAAGAATTTGATCGAAACACAGTCGATTCACGTGAATTTGATATTCAAAATGTATATTTATATTTTTTGGTATATACTTACTCCTCGCGGACTTCCCAAATGTGCAGGAATTCTAATCCAGCCATGGAAAAAAAAAAGAAGGTTGTTTGACATCAAAAAAGTTATAAAGCAATTAAGCATATGCCCAGTTGCCAGATTTGCAAAGAGCATGAAAAACCTCAGCAATTAAATCTTGCTTTTTATATTTTTTTCCTTTTATTTTCTAAAAACAAGGGTATATTACTGGTTGCTGGTAAGTAGGTTTAGACAGATAAAAGAGAGATCCCAAAAGCATTTAGCTGTGTAGTTACGAGCTCATTGAATGAAAGATAATGTCATGGTGAATGAAAGCCAGAGAGCACGTTGCTGTCATTTTCTCTCTCAAACAGGGTGGAGAAGGAACGGACGTGGGGCAAATAAAAAGATGGAGAATTTTAGGAGGACAGAATAAAATTTCAAGGGGCTAAATACAATTTTAAAAGAGGTGATCTGTTAGTTTTATTAAACTTTTTACAAAAATTTAAAAGAAAACAAAAGCTCAGAAGAGACGGCCGTCCTATCTTGGTTCGTAAGTGGCTTTGCTTGTGCTCTCAAAGATCAAGGTCATCTCTATTCCCTAAAGGGGGTCCCTAGCCTCATATGAGGCGCCTAATTCACTGTCGGTGAGATCAAATCAAAACCGCCCAAAATATCATTAAATAATGAGGCTTCTAGGACTCACCACACTCGTGCCTTGCAATAGAAGTTAACTCACAGCAAGGAGTTCCTCTTCTTTTCTCTCTTTCATTCTTTCTTGTTATCTCAAGTTGTTAGGTGCATTTGCAAATGCGGACTCTTCCCTGGTGTAGAGGAGCACTTCTGTGCTTCTGGTTGTCTCTGGCTTTGGCAGTGAGCTTCTGCTATGCAGCCTATGCTGATGACAAGATGGTCGAGGTTGTCGGGGTCGGAGAATGCGCAGATTGCACTCAGAATAACTTTGATATAAAACAAGCCTTTTCAGGTAAAGTAACTTCATGTTCTATTTGTGTGTGTGTTTGTTTTGCTGATTCAAATAGTAATTCTCACTCTCTGTCTGCATAGAAAATGAGACAAATATATGCTTGCATGACTTGAAATGGCTGTATTTTTTTGTTTTCTTATCTTCTGCTTAGCCCTTTGATTTTGGACATCATAGGGATCTCAAATTGTTTGAGGTCTCGTTTATATGGTTCAATTTTTTTTGGCTGAGGATGGCACTTAAAGAGTGTAATTCCTTTTTTTTTTTTTTTTTTGCACTGCAGGCCTTCATGTGACCATGGACTGCAAGGCAGCAGATGGGCACTTGAAAACAAGAGGAACCGGCAAGCTCAACGAAGAAGGGAAATTCAAAGTGTCCCTCCCAAAGGACATTCTTAAAAGTGAAGGAAAGCTAAAGGAGGACTGCTATGCACAACTCCACAGCCCATCCCCTACTCCATGCCCTTCCCATGATGGCATAGAGTCCTCCAAGATAGTGTTTCAATCCAAAACGGACGAATTTGGTCTCTCTGGCACCAATCACATGTGCTTCTGAATTCTTCTGGCACCACTGCCACAAGCACCCTTTCTTCCATGACCCACCAAAAGCCCCCGAACGAAAGAAGGAAGAGAAGCCAAAGCCTCTTCCCCCACCAGTTCCAAAGAAGGAGTCATGCCCTCCCAAGAAGGAAAAGCCTGATCTCCCACCACCAGCTCCTGTTTACAAGAAGCCTGCTCAGCCTTTCTACAAACACCCTTTCTTCAGCACCTCCCTCAATTACCAAAGATCCCTCCTCACCACCCTCCTTTCCTTCCCCTGTGATCCACCACAAATATTTTGACCACCCCAATAATGGATACTCACCTTCTGTGCCATCTTATGATCCTCACCACCCTTAATAAATTGGCTAGGCAGGAAAGTGCTATGTATGCTCTTTCTTTAATGTTACAAGGAATAAAAGGAGGGTGAATGTTGTTTTTTGTGTGATGAAGTTTGGTGTGGGAAATACTTCTGCTATAGGAATAATGCCTTCAAGGAATATCAGGAATTAAGTGTAACGACCAAGGGAGATTCGTTAACAAAATTCAATATTAAATTAGATCTAATTAATGAATTTACCCTCATAAATTATATTTTTATAAAAATTACGATAATATATAATACATAATGTTAGCTGAAAGTTTCATTGTAAATTTAATGCAATGTTGGATATTGCTAAATACAAATTTTGTGAGCTTAATTGCTCGGAAATTAATAAATAATATCCATTAAATGAGTTTTATGTCACAATTAATTATAGAATTATGATATAAATAGATGGATAATTAACGTATAATACATAATGTTAGCTGAAAGTTTCATTGTAAATTTAATGCAATGTTGGATATTGCTAAATACAAATTTTGTGAGCTTAATTGCTCGGAAATTTATAAATAATATCCATTAAATGAGTTTTATGTCACAATTAATTATAGAATTATGATATAAATGGATGGATAATTAACGTATAAATAAGATAAAAAGTCTACCAAAACCCTAAAACAGTAAAAAAAGGGTTTGATGCAGTATAAGTATACTATTAAGTAAAAACACAGATATAAAAAATGCTAGGTTTAGATTCCGAAGGTAAACCAAAGGCAAAATATGATATTTTATACAGTATAAGAATACGTCTTGCACCAGTTTTACCACAACAGTATAAAAAAATACTATATGGTGAAAAATTACACTGTGTAAAGTTTTAGAGCCCACCAAGTGGACACCACATGAGTTGGGATTGGGCCACCATAGGATGAGATGTGGCCCAATCATGGTTAGCCACCTAGTAATCTACTTGATTACCATGGTGACTCACCACTTTTTAAAAAAAAAAAAATCCAAGAGATAAGCCTTAATTAAAGGCTTAAGAAACAAGTTTTTTTTCATTTCTTCCTTCTCCATTAAAAAATTTCCAGACCCAAATTCTTGCAAAACTTACCCCAGCTAAGTTTCAAGCTTCAGGATTAAGGTTTTGCAAACTTTTCAAGGTAAAAAATCCAAACTTTTTCTTAAAATTTTCTTAGGGTTTTCATGGGATAAGGAGGGGATTTTGACAAGAATCTCTTTTATGTAAAACATGCATAGAAAAAATTTCAAATAAGCCCTTGGAAGGATAAGATCATCAATCTTTCTTTTGGTAAGTTTAACTTTTTAAATTTAAAGTTTATTTGGTTTTTGTTTTGATTTTGATTATTTCAAAAGCATATGGATATTCAAGCAAAGTTGTGGTTGAATTTCTTGAGTATATAGTTTATGACATGGTGGTGTTGTTGAAATTAAGGTTTAAATGTGAAAATTATGGGATTATGTAAAAGTAGGGTAGTTTTGTAATTTTGATATTAGTTTTGAAAAGAATGGTGATTTGGTATGAAAATTGTTTGAGAAAGTTATGGAACTGTATAAACAGTGGCTGGAATGTTGTTTTAAAGTTGATTCTTACAGAAGCGACTTAGGGACTAAATTACAAAGAAAATGTTATTCTCGGCAAATTTGAAAAAGGGCCAAAAACTCCCATGTACAATGAGAATTTAAAAAAGTCAAATCATGCAAGTTGTAGATCTCAACAAAACTGTTAAAAATTATAGATGGTTCGTCAAAAATCGCGTGAGTTATGAATTTTACAAAATTTGTTAAAATTGAAAAAAAAAAAATTTAAGGGGCAAAACGTCATTTTGCAAAAGGAATTTGGGTATGGGATTTTGAGCAAATTTGTTCCTTATAAAAAAAGAAAAAATTTGGTTTAAAGATATTATTTTTAGTCCTGAGGGTAAAATTGTCAAAATTTTCAAATAAGGGATGAAATTGTAAAGTTTTATTAAACTTGGGCATTAAAGCAAAATAAAGAAACCTAACACCCTGGGTTATTGTTTAAAGTTAATAAGCTATAATTTTCGTTAACATAACAAAATTGAGTTTTAGAAATTTAAAAGGCCCACCAAAATTGTCATTTTTTCACAAAGTGTCCCGAATGGATCTGAAACATTCAAAATAGGGAAAAGAGGTTATTAGTAAGATTTTTGCCCTTCGTTAGAGACGATAGGGTAGAAAATCCATGGCTATCAGAGTTGTAAATTGCTGAGCAACTCAATTTGTTGATTAATAAACGTTTTGTATTGACGCGTAGATAAAATAGTGTCCTAAGCGACCTAATTTGTTGATTAATGAACGTTTTGTATTGACGCGTAGATAAAATAGTGTTCTAAGCGACCTAATTTGTTGATTAATGAACGTTTTGTATTGACGTGTAGATAAAATAGTGAAAACTTGGCTAATAATGTTGTAATTGGCCAAACAAGATACTAGAAGATTAAGGAAAAGGGAACTGAGATCGGTTTATACAATAACCTAAACAAGTAAGTTTCAAACCACCTATAGTATAAAATAGTAGGTTTAAGTGCATGTGTATAACACTCAGTATTCCTATGCAAATATACTTGTGTATGTTACACAACTGAAATAGTGTATATGTATCGCACTTAGTATTCCTATGCTAATATACTTGTGTATGTTACATAATTGAAAAATGTATATGTGTTGCACTTAGAATGTAAGTATATTGACACGCATGGCATGACAACCTAAATAATTGGACTAGTAAATGGATAACTAGTAGTAAAGGAAGCGTCGTACCAACTCTCGATGTAAAGGGTAGTTCAAGGTTAAAGCGAAATGATGGTCTCGATGTTATGAAGACCTATGTGTACATGTGGTACGAGCACTTGGACCCTAGTTAAAGATAAGACATGACAAGAATAACGAATGTTCATAAGAAAGTATAAATGGATTATGCATACTAACACATGATCCATTGTAGCTAAGTTTGGACTTACTAAGCTCAAGCTCACTAGGTTATTTCATGTTGTAGGCACTTCTACAAAAGGTCAGTGTGATTGTATTGCTCAGTGGACGGTGGAATATGAAGCAGTGTGTAGATATGGGTATGGATACCGCCACAGTTTTACTTCCATTTTGCAATGTATAATAAGTTATTTTAGAACTTGTTGTCTATGAAGATAGTATGGTTTTGTAAGATAAAACTGTTTTTGAAAGTGCTGAGTATATGATATAATGAAAAAGAAAGATTGTTTATGTATACATTATTATAAAAAGGAGTTTTAGTATGTATGTGTGCTATATTATTGGTAAAAAAAAAAAAGAAGAAGAAGAAAAAAAAAGTATTTTTAAATTTTTCATAAGTATGTAAAAAAGGAAGAGTGTTTTAGCACGATCCATAATAAGGCAGGTTGTGACATTAAGCATATTAGCGAACATATGAGCGTGAGAGGAACAATATCAAATGATTTAATGCTACTTCACTCCATTCATGTGACGACCTGCCTTTTCGGGTAGTCACTTAACTTTTTTAAATGTTATTTCTTTAACATTAATCTTACTTACTTAGTAAGAAAAATACTAAATTTTTTTTAACATCCTTTTAAACATTCTAAAAAGCTGTTGCGACTTCTGTCGCATTTCAAGTTGAGACCTCACTCAACACTTTACGTTAAAATCATTTCAAATCGTTTCTTAAAACTTGATAAGAAACATTAACTAAATTATAACTTAAAACTTAACTTTATGTTAATATAAAACATTTCATAAAATATATCGTAAAACCTTGAAAATATTTCTTAAAACTTTGATTTTCTTAAAACTTTGAAAACACTATATCAAATAATGGAAAACATTTCTTTTGAACAACGGAAGCATACCGTAGTGGTATCTATACCTAAATCTCCGCATCTACCCTCCGCAGCAGCAAGCTCTTCAACTCGTCCTACTGGTCACCCGTAGGACTACCTATAGCATAACGAAACTTTTAATGAGCTTTCGCTCAGTAAGCTCAAGCGAAATCTCACAAATCATTTTCACATACTTTAAAAACTTTTCTTATAAAAACCTTTCTCTTAAAACGTTTTTCATATATGTTTTTCATAAATATTTCTGAAAACATTTTTCATAAAATATTTTTGAAATGTATTGCATAAACGTTTTTCATAAAACATTTCTTGAACGTTTTTTATAAAACATCATTTATGAACCCTTTTCTTGTAAACATGAAAATGTTTTTCATAAACACCTAGCATAAAACATTCCTCAGAATATTTTTCATAACATAAAAATATTTTATAACAAGAAAAACGAGCAACATCAAAATGTATGTTTCCATTTATGCTCAATCATGAACTTTCAATTATGAGCGTCTTATGAACCTTCTTTTCTTACTTTAACTTTTTATCTTTGTTCCTTATCTTTCCTTATCTTACTTTAGTATTCATACCAATATCATCAATCATGAAATCATAAACATAATACTTCCTTTGTGGAAGACTTGAGACCATCGAACACCGAGGTCATGTACCTTACATCAAGAAGGTCAAACTTTAACTTTACTTGTGTACCTCACATCAAGGAGGTTGGTACGACACTTTCTTTTTATTTTTACTTTACCTTCTTATTAACTTTAGCGAGCATATCAAATGCAATCACATTATAAGCAAACACATTTGTAAATCATAACATTAAAAAAAAAAAAGAGTTGCTACAGTGTAAAGTTTTCATGTGTTACAGTAAAAAATAGTTCTAACCAATGGTTCCCACCACTATGCCAAACACCCTATTAAACTATAAAACATTATGCATTAATAAAATGTAAAACATACTTTAAACATAATTTTTGTAAATACATTGCAAACTTTTACTTGATCTTTCAAAACTTTATGCACATCAAATACAATTATGCCATAACATAATAGTTGCAAATACATTACAAATCTTGTTTTAAAATGTAAAACTTTTTGCATAACAAATGCAAACATACTTTTTAAAAACAACTTGTATAACAATTGCAAACACATTTGCAAACATATATATATAAAAATTTGAAAATTATTTACTTTATGCTGTAGGTGAGGTCTGAGCTTACCTGGACTACACTCTAGCGTTCTCTATTCTGTTCCTTTTCCTTCATTAGTTGGCTTCTGTGTCCTGATCAGACGATAACCGACTCATTAATTAACTTTCTTTTTATCAATCTACTTGATTGATAATAAAACATGAACATTAACCATTCTTTCCTTCTAACTTGACTTGTATACTATTGGTTTATCTTCCTTTACTTGTTCCTTGTTGCTTTTAACTCTGTAACCCACCAAGTTACCGTGCCTTTTACTTAACTTCGTAACCCATCGGGCTACCTTTCTTTTACTTAAACATTCCTCATTAAATTTCCCGTCTCATGTGACGGTATCATTACTTAATGTATTACGGAAAATTTTCTGACTAAGAACGTTTTGCTAGTCTAGAGTATTCGACTCCGTTCTAGCCGTTTTCTTAAAAATGATGTTTTTAACCTGATTGGGTTTTTCGTCCATTTCATAACTTTATAAAATTCATTGCTTAACTTTACCGTTCTATTTCTTACATGTTACAGAAAAATTCCCGAAAAGGAGTGTTTTCCAACATCGGGCGATTCTGGCCGTTTTGGCCATTTTCATAAAATGACCATATTGCTCTTAATCTCTTTTTCTTCCACTATTTTCTTGACTAAACTTTAATTTATTTAAAACTTAACATCTATGATACTTACTGCCTACAGCGGTATAAGAAACCAATGTTTCCTAGTGAAAACCTAATTTTCACATAATTTTATAGTTTTGGCCCGAAATACAAAAATATTTATATTTTTGCCCTAGAACCAAAAACGACCAATTTATATCATAACGTTCAATTTTTTACAAGGAACAAAACTTACAAAAGCTCCTTGGTCAAATTCTAAACATTTCATAACGTTTCCATTTCTTGAAATTTTGGGCTCAAAATTTCGCAAAATTCACAGCTCCTAAACCGAGCAGAATTTTAAAAAATTGTCCATATTAACCTAATAGTTTCGATGTATTCTACAACTTTCATGTTTTAACTTTCCTTAAATTCTAACATTTAGGGGGACTTTTTGGCTGCTTTTTGAATCTGTCGAATTTTTATAAAACTTTACAATTTAGTCCTTTTACAAAACTTTGTTCACAAAAGTTGTTTCTCTCACTGTATTGACAATTTTCAGACCTTACTTAAAACATAAATTGGCCTCAGCCCTCTAGACCATCACTTCTTGAAAACTAGCTAAACTTTGCAATTTTTACCAATTTTCCATTTTTAAATGCACAATCCCTACTTTCTTTCTTTCTTTCATCATCTCCATCATCATAAAGCATAAATCAATCATGTCATAGCCAATAACTTGCATCAAACACTTGGTATGCATGAAAAACACAAACTTTACTTAAATAAAAAGACTAGGATTTTACCTAATCCATGCAAAGGGCTTGTCCTTTCTTGATCACTTGTAAGCATCTCAAAATCCCTTGAAAACCATCTACAACACAACCCATGAAAATCCCATCCAAATCATGAATAAAACCCTTAATCATAATAGGAAAAGCTTAGGTTTTATCTAGAAAACTCTTAAATCCTTATCTCCTTCACTTATTCTTATTTCCTCACATGATTTGGAGGTTAGGATTCGTCAAAACTTTGAGAGGAAAGAGCAAGGGGGGACGGTTTTGGGCTAGGGAAGCAATGGAAGAAAAAATGAAGAATTTTTCTTCAAATTTGCTTTTTATTCTTTATTTTCATTTTTGGCAACTTGGTGACTTATCAAGATTAGTCATCATTTTGCATTAATTGGGGTTAAAATTTTTGCTTAGTCTTGGCAACATTTGATTGGCCACATCAAGGGATATTTTGGTAATTTTAACCAAATTTGATGACTTATCATCATCATCATCATTACTTGACATCATCTTTCACTTAACATGGCCTTTTATGATTGGGCCACATTAGTAAATGTGGTGGTCCAATCAACACTCTTAAGGTGTCCCCTTGGTAGGTCTTACAAAACTTTTTACACAGTCTAAATTTATACTGATAGTATTTTTTTCTATACTGTTGGTATTTCTTTTTATACAATTCATGAGATCCATAGTCTCCCATACTTATTTTCATCCATCACATAATGTAATTTCAACATTATCTAACTTTGTATAGTCTAAATTTATACTGATGGTGTTTTTCTTATACTGCTAGTATATTCTCTATATTGCTACAGCATTCCGTATTCATCCATATTCTCTAAACAATTATTCTTATACTGTTTTAACTTAAACAGTTTAATTTCTATACCATTTAACCTTAAACAGTCTAATTCTTATACTGTATTACTTTTACAGTATAATTTTTATACTACATTACTTTATCAGTGTACTTTCTTACACTGTATTATTTTAATATTGTATAATTTTTTGTATTATCATATAATATTTTTTCTTAAATTGTATTTTTGTCTTAACATAATCTTTAACTTATTGTATTTTTAATATACTTAAAATGCTCGGGTGTCACAATTCATGCAATATATTTGAACCCTTTTTTTAAAATAAAAAATTGTTATTAATTTGAAGCATCAAGTACAACAACAGTTTCTATTGGTGAATGAGATTCCTCCAACCAAATAAACTTGTCTATATTAAAGCATAAGAAACCAGACAATCAGTTGTATTATTTCCTTCTCGAAATTGGAAATAATTTATACAAGATCAGTTTGGATTGTAAAATGTTTAGGGATTGTTTTTCTTTCCAATTGTTTAATTCTTGTTTAATTAAGTTAAACTTTCCTAACTTAGCCCTGTTTGGCATATCGATTAGGACCAGTCAGTTTGAATCATTCATGGTGTAAGGTTCTCAACAGTTACAGTGTAAAGCAAAAAGTAGTTATAATATAAATTTCTCAATAACTATAGTGTTTTGAACCGTTCCGTTGATTTTATCCACTCTCTTAAACACCTTGTTAACAAGGATTTATAAAACCAACAATTGCTTAGTGCTCATCTACCTAAAAAGTTATGAGGCTAGGTTGGAATCTAAGTTTTTTTTTTATTATTATTATCAATGGAAAAGAAATATGAAACAACTTGAGTTATATTCTCGAGAAATGACAAAAGATAAAATAGAAACCTCATGCTAATATATATTATACATAATAATGGCCATCATCATGCTTGAGCCGGACATAACAAGGAAAACACCATTAGGCACGTCATATCGAATCTTGCACCAATTTTTATGCACGATGTTTGGGAAAACGATTTTAGCCGAAAATGTAAGTTCAAATACTGTAACAAATTTTTATAATATCAATGCTTTTTGTTTTATTTTATAGCTTTTGAGAACTTTATGTTATATATTGTACAAACTTTAGTTTAAATTGATGTGTCAAATACATTAATAATGTAAAAAACTTGAGTTAAAATGGCCAGCTCCATGTTTCCAACTTGTTTGGCAAAGGCATTCATTACTCATTCCAGACCAAGAAAAACATTGTCTTTTGTGATCCCAAACAATATTAGGATGTTAGGCAATTATGGTTAAAACCCTAGTTATGGTTACTAAATAGTGTAAAGCTTTCATATACTATAGTTGAAAGCAAAAAATTGTTACAGTGTAAAGCTCTCATATGCTACAGTTTAAACTACAATCATGATTCTACCTACACTTCTCAAACACTCTAGTTTACACTTGCAATTAATAAAATGGCATGTTATACTCACACGACATATTGACAAGAGGTTTGATTTCTTGGTGAAACGACAAGTCGTATTTATCTTAACGTTAGAAGGACATCAAATTATAAAAAGACATCTCATCACAAAAAGTAGTTGCAATGTAAAGCTCTCACATATTACAGTATTTTGAACTATAATCATAATTCTAACTACACTTCCTAAACACTCTAGTTTACACTTGCAATTAATAAAATAGCATGTTATATTCACACGACATATTGACAAGGGGTTTGATTTCTTGGTGCAACGACAAGTCGTATTTATCCCAACTCTAGAACGACATCAATTATAAAAAAACATCTCATCATAAAAAGAAAATCACCATTCAACTTTTCTTTCAAGAGAAGTGAATTTGTCACTTTCCATGCCTACCGGAAACGCAACGTTGTTTTTGAATTTGGGAAACGGCATTTTATCTCGACTATTCATTTTTTCTTGTTTAGAGAAATCGATGGATCGTTTTTCATGCCCTATTAAAAACGACACGTTTTTTTTCATATAGAAAACGGTACTTATCTCATTCATAAGCAAAACATAATTTTTTGTGAGGTCGAAGTGTGGAATAGTGTGTCGTTTTTAAAAGAAACGACTCATCATGTCTTGTTGTTCGTACATTTTAGAGAAAGCGGTAAATGGCAATCAACGAGTAGCTTTCTGTCCCTTAAAATATAGACCACACGTCGTTCGTGCATATGAATCGGGGTTGGTTTTAAGTTTTTAACTGGTTCTAATAGGAAACGACATGATTCTCAAAAACTGTTTTTTCTTGATATCAAACACCGCGTCGTTACTCGTTACCACTTGCATGTCCTTTTATCATGAAACGACATATCGTTTTTAATAAGGGAACGACAAGTATAAAACACAATATTTTTTTTTTTTTTTCCGAAGGGCCTTTTTTTTCATTTTTTTATATAAATACTTGTATTTTAACCCTATAAATTTAAAATATTTATTGTCTCATTATTTTCCACACTATTAATCATGTCTAATATATTATTAGATGAACAGTTTGTTTATTAAAAAAAAAGGTTAAAAAGGTAGGCACAAAAAACATCTAGTTGTATTTTTTTTTCCTTTTTGTTTTTTTCTTCAACTTTATGCCTTTACTCTAGTTGCATTTTTTTTCCTCTCAACTTCAAAATTCTATTTCTTTCTCTCCCTTTTTTTTTAAATGAATGAAAAAAAAAAAAAAACTCAGTTGCTTAAAATAAATTGAAATTAATTATAAAAAAACAGTTCTTTTCTGCTTAATCACTCGCTCTCTGGAATCTTCTTCGATCACTGAAACTTCAAACACTGTCCGGTGTTCGGCCCCATTCCTCGGATTCCCTTGAATCGCACCTTAATCCAACGTAAGCTCACTCCGAAAAACTCCTCCTTTGGCTATTTTCTGTTTGGTCTCTTAGAAAATTTACTGGAAAAGAGAAGAAAACCAAAAACAGATGAAGAAAGTTTCCTTTTTTTTTTTTTTTTTTATGGCATAGCTTTCCTTTCAGTGCACTTTTCGTTTTCTAAGAAGTGCAAATTTAGCTGAATTCAGCACTTTTTCTTTAAGATTTTTCACTTTTTCATGTAACGATTTAAAATTTTCTTTTGAATTTTGAACCGAAATTGACATAACAGGTTTATCGCTGAAATTATCTTTCAATTGGGTCTCTGAAAAAAAGTCCATTTTGGAGATTTTATTGACAATGGAGGATGCTAAGGAGCATCAAAGTCAATCAGTTGGTAACGTCTAATTCTTTGACCTTCCTTTTACATTTTGGGTGTGATTTCAATGGAAAAATGATGTCTGATAAGAGTATTTAGTCTGATATATATAAATTGTTTTACTGTTTTCATGTATTGTATCTGAGTTTGACTACCACATTTTACTTTATCATAATTGATCTGTTTTTCAACTCTTATGGGTCTATATATCAGATTCTAGTTGATTAATTACGTATAAAATTTGCATTTTAAGGTTGATTAATGTTATTTTATTGCTCGTGATTGAGTTGACTTGTTTTGAACTCCCATGTGTGTATAAATCAGATTCTAGTTTGATATATTTAAGTATAAAATTGTACGACTATCAAAGGTTGCTAATCGTGTTTTGTTTCTGTTGACCGCTTTGTTCTGTTTTTTAGAATCAAATGATTGATGTGTTTTTGAACTCTTACAGACGTGTTTATCAGATTCGTGTTGATGAAGTAGGTATTGTCGCGGGCGAAGTTTTTAGTTTTTGAATTCTAGAAATTCTTGTCGACAACGTAAAGATTTGTTATAACCTTATAATTAAACAGTATTTTTATACCAATAAAATTCCTGTGTCTGATGTTCATAATCACGATTTGTTTTGCATGATGCATTTTTGGACTCTTATGGAGACATAAATCAGATTCTAGTTGATGAAATGGGTATGATTTCACATGTGAAAATTTTTTTTATTTGAGATTTTAAAATTGCAAATCCAATATGGTAGCAAAAGGCAAAACCAAGTAAGGACTCATTAGAACCTTTTAATAAAAAAAGTTATGCACCCGAGATTGATGATCATGTTTTATTTGTTCCTATTGATGTGTTTTTGAACTCTTATGGGACTGTTTGAACTTGTATTGACTTTTGAAAGAGACCTTCAAAGAATTAGCATCCCCATTATTAAGTACAGGTCAAGATGGTGAGAACGAAATAGTCGCTGAAAATGCTGCATTTGTTCATGGGGAACCTCTTCAAGACGCTAACGGACCCCCAAAAGTGGATTTGGATGTGGAAGTTCTACAAGAGAAAGTCACGAAGCAAGTTATCAAGGAAGGTCATGGCCTCAAACCATCCAAATATTCAACATGCTTCTGTAAGTGTACCGAAGAGCTGCATATGTTGTATTTGTGTCATGTTAACCCTGAGGATGTATTGAATTCTCTATTTTTGGTTGGTGTGCATGCGCAACTTTGGAAATTGAGATAAGATCATGCCTACTATTTTATACTTGCCCTGGCTATGATGAATTGTTCCAAGTTTCTTTTTTGTTCCAAGGGTCTATTGTTTAGTGTAGATTGCATGGCAATTGTGTTAAAGTCCTTTATCCAATTTCCTGTTGCAAGTTAAATAAAGATTCACTTTGTTAACTTTGGGTAGGGAGGGGTTAGCATGTGTTATTCAGCCTGTGGGATCTCCCAAATTAGTGTAATAGGCCATGATGATCACAACGGGAAACCCTCTTAGCAAGATCTTAGTTTAGAGTGCCGATCTTCAAAGTAAATGTATTGCTTTGAACTGTTGCTGTTTTACCAGGTATTGGCCCAAAACTTTGTTACATGCAAGGGTTTCTGGTTGAAAAGAATGTCGGGAAATGGTTTTATATTGCTTTTAAATTCAAATCTAGAATTCGGAACATCTAGCTCAATTTGTCTTTTGTCTATATTAATGGAATTTTCTGGGTATCTGATTGGCATTGTAAATGGGTAGTTCACTACAGGGCATGGACCGAGAGCACAGGGCATATGTTTGAGGACACTTGGCAAGAACAACAACCTGTAGAAATGGTTTTAGGAAAAGGTATCTTCCCAGCTGATTATCATCAGTTCCAATATATACAAATTTTTCGGTGCGAATCCCAACATGTTCTATGTACAACCTGCAGTTAGTTTTTCATTTCTGATTAGTTAGGCCTAGGATTGCAAGTGTTTTATACTGGTTCTGGATTTTGTTTGTCTATAACGCTAAAATAGATGACATGTACTTGTTTATCTATAAATTGAAACTTTTTTTTTTCCATGCAGAGAAGAAAGAAATGACGGGATTGGCTATTGGTGTGTCCAGCATGAAGCCTAGTGAGCGGGCGTTGTTACATGTAGGATGGGAATTAGGCTATGGAGAAGAAGGAAGCTTTTCTTTCCCAAATGTTCCACCCAAGGCTGATCTAATATATGAAGTTGAACTTATCGGATACGATGAGACCAAAGAAGTATGTTGCTTCCAAAAGAACTGCTAAACTATTACGTATAAGATGTTCTTGACATGTGGGTTTATTTGCATTATTAGGGGAAAACTCGTGGTGACATGACTGTTGAGGAAAGAATCGGGGTGGCAGATAGAAGAAAGATGGACGGAAATGCTTTGTTTAAGGAGGAAAGACTGGAGGATGCTATGCAACAGTATGCAATGGTTACCCACTCTTGTTCCTTAAATGTTTCTTTTTTTTATCATTTTTTTACTTTGGGAATTGAATTTGCAAAAAATTCTTCCTTTTTCTTGTGTGTTTCAATCATTTACTCACTTTGTTTTCTCGATATCAGGCCATTACATATATGAATGACGACTTCATTTTCCAGTTGTTTGGGAAGTATCGTGACATGGCTTTAGCTGTTAAGAATCCGTGCCACCTTAACATGGCGGCGTGTTTAATAAAGCTTCAGCGCTATGAAGAAGCTATTAGCCAATGCACCATTGTGAGTACATGATAGCCCTTGCTAATTGTCAATACATGTTCTGTGACTGTATTCACCTTCATATTGGATTTTTCATTTTACTTTATAGTGCCTGATTTTTACTTGTTACGAGATGATTCTTCCATTGGTTATCAATGCGATGTGGTGAAAAGAGAAAAATTTTAAATATTAGATCAGGTATTATCAGAGGATGAAAACAATGTGAAAGCACTTTTTAGGCGAGGAAAGGCGAGAGCTGAGCTTGGACAGACAGATGCTGCCCGGGAAGACTTCCTTAAGGCACGGAAATATGTGCCTGAGGACAAAGCAATTGCCAGAGAGTTGCGCTTGCTGGCTGACCAAGACAAGGCTCTTTATCAAAAGCAAAAGGAGATGTATAAGGGAATCTTTGGACCGCAACCAGTAGCAAAACCAAAGCGGGCCCACTGGTTGATCGTTTTGTGGCAATGGTTTCTATCGTTGTTCTATCGCCTTTCTAGACGCCAAAGGCAAAAATCTGACCAGTCAAGCTCTTTTAGTAGAGGAGATTAACTTGTTTAAAGTTGGCCTTCTTGAATAACATGAGTTAATCCTGGTCTTTTGAGTGTTTGTGAGCCAAATGTTAGGCCGCAGAATCAATGGACCAACTTGTATGATTTTGTGTTACTCTTCAACTTTCTTAAATGAGGTTTGAACTGCATCAAGAAAGTCTCTGCTAAGCAAAACAAAGTCTTTGGTTTATCTTTTTTTCTTTTCAATTGAAACCCAAGCGAAAGTAATTCACCTAGCGATGACTTTGTAGATGGTTAACAAATTTATTCAACAAGGATAATTTTCAACCTTTGGTTTTAAAGTTACTTGGGTAGCAAATTAAATATTATTATGCATGTGGTGCTCGCTTAACCCGCAAGTTGGAGAATACTTAAAAATCCTTGAATTGTTTAATCTATTATTGTCGTTGTTGTTGTTATTATTATTATTATTATTATTATATGTATACAAAAATGTTAATAGGGCGTTCAAATTAGCAGTTGTAACTAAAAATATAGGTTTGAGAATTGTAGCATATGAAAGCTTTACATTGTAGCAATTTTTTGTTATTTAAATTAGCTGTTGAAAGCTTTGCATTATTTATTAGTTAGAACTAACATTTTCATCCAAGATCTCAAGCAACGTTTGAATTTGGAACATTGGTTTCATGTTGCGTTCCAATGCTTTTTTCCTGAATTATTTCATTTTTTTCACCAAAAACGTACATATAATATCTAACAAGTTGGCGTCTCTCAAGACTGAAAACAAGCACCCAATGGTGATTAAAGTGATCACATCACAATGTTCAGATAAATCATAACTGAACTGATACAATCTGTTCAAGCGATAATAACAAAAGAAAAGAATGCAAGATTGCAATATTTGGTGCATTACCGAAACAAATTCACTTTATTCTTGCCCTTTTTTGCATGGATAAACAGATCTATATGTACAATTCTACAAACACAATAGAAGCCAAAGCCAAATAAACATAAAACAGAACCCCATTCGTCAATCTTTCATAGTCACAGGTCCCAACAACCCAAACAACATTTTTATTGAAAACGTCACCGAGAAGATACAAAACCCTAATTGCATATATATTAATTTTACATAATATATACAGTTTGGGGGTTTACGGATTACACAAGTTTAAAGATATTCAATCTATAATCCAATTCGTACATATTGAATAAAGAAATCTCGCTTCCATAAGTAATCCATAAACTTTATAAAACAATCAAATCGGTCGATTGGATTAGTTGAACAGATTAATGGATTCTACAAACAACCTTGATTACAATCTACCATTGCTGTTTAGGAATGGACATCCAGGCGAAGTAAGCGCAAACTAACTGTTGTGACATGTACACATAAACAGCAAAAGCTAAGCTCATCAAGGTCACATCTTTCCAGTCACCCTTTTGCTTTGGGCTCAAATTCTTTCTCAAGGACTTTCCAAATTCCTCAGCAAGGCCACACAAAAAGGGCAGAGATGGATGCTTCTTTCTTTCCTTCTCTTCCTTTGCTTTTGTGAGCTTATTTGCAACTTCATTAATTGGTTCATGGCTTTTGCAAGACATGATAACTAGAGTTCTTGGATTAGTACTATTTCTTTCTGGGAATTTCCGAATGTTGAAACTGATTTTGCCATAGAAAGAACCTCGAGCCAAAAGAGCCGCCATGATTAGAAGATCATGAAGAAAAATGTAGATAAGAATTTGAACAAGAGAAATTTGACTATGGCTGTGGTGTACAGATCTGATCATGAAAATTTGGAGAATGAGAGAATATTTAGCAAAGGAAAGGCATATTTGTGACCATTCAAAAAATGGATAAGGCTTCGGCTCTGTCCGAATGAGGACAGGTTAGTGGCCCTCTTGAAAGCTGACTCTACGTTCTTTTCTTCTAATTCAGACCCATGATGAGGAAAGGATTTTTAGCAGAGATGATCATGATTTTAAGTTGGGTTGTAGTTAGGGCTGGCAAGTGTTATGTGTCGTGTTCGTGTCAACACGATTACAACACAACACAAATATATTAAACACAAACACAACACGATTAATAAATATGTCTAAAATATAAACACAAACACGACACGCTCTTAACACATATAATACAACACAACCACATATAATACAACACAACACAATTAACACGATTATTTAATAAAATAAATTAATACAATTATAATAACATTTATAACCCCAAAAATTAAAAAATTACAAATATTGACACCATATTTTATTAAATTTTAAACATAACTGTTATTTTCACTTAAAAATTCAAAACACCCAAATATTTCTCTCTTTAAATTAAAATGTTCAAATTTTTTTTTATTATTAAATTATAATATCAATATCTTTCTTATTATTAATATCTACATTATTATTAAAAGTTTCAAACTACAGGTTTCTCTCAAATCCAATCTTTAGAATTGTATTCAAGAAAATGGGACTTCAATAGCTGACAAACCTCACAGGTGAGAGACGTCCTTATATAGAGGAATTGAGGCAAAAAGCTTGGTTTTCTTCCGATGTGGGACTTTTGACAAAGACATAACAAAAACTTAATAACTAAAATACAAGCTACTTTTTCACACAGGCCGAGAATGAGGAGGAGTGGATGCAAGCGTGATAAATTAGCACTTGAGTGCAGGTTCGATCCTTATATTTGCAAGAGCACAATTTTTTTTTTATTTTAACTTTTATAAGTGTCAAAAATCATAATAAATAAATTAAAACCTCTTTTTTTATACTAATTCATTATTTAGTGTGCTGGAAACAAGTTCATTAAAACATGTTTTTAGTGCAAGGTTCAAATCCTTAGAATTGCAAAATCATAATTTTTTTTACGTTTAATTAAACGTGTTAAAGCGTGTTAAACGTGCTAGCACGAATCCAACACGTTTATTTTCGTGTTATTCGTGCCAACCCATTTATGACCCAATTAATAATCGTGCGGTTTAAACCCATTTATATCGTGCCGTTTTCGTATCGTGTCATCGTGCCGTGTCCGAAATTGCCAGCTCTAGTTGTAGTCATATTAATCATGTATTACACGCTAATTTAAACATGTTAAACGTGTTTATTAAGTGAATTCAGGGGCCTTTACTAGTGGTTTGGACTGTTTTTTTCACACCATCGGCCAAATAAAAAATAAATTTAACTTTTGAAT
>CAMOHE010052519.1:393-10947 GCA_946598075.1 Artocarpus hirsutus | reverse complement strand
TCGAGTCCTCACCAAGTCGATTCTTGTACAGTGCGTTATGGGACTTTCAACTCAAGGGAGCGCTGTTGCCTTCCCCTATTTTAGCTTTTAGGGTGTTCATGCCTAAGGATGTAACTGCCTCCCTCATCACGTATCACCATTCCTCTATAATCATTCATTATTTATAGAGTTGATATTCCTAACCATGCTTCTCAATTTCTAACAACATATGTCAAATTAATATTTTCCTCACTGTACATTATAGGATGAGTTGATATCATTATCTCATATGTGATACTAATATAATAGCAGTTTAACAAACGTATATATCTTGTAATAAAACAACCAATTTTAATTCCTTAAAAACCTTACAAAAGATGAGTAATAGATTTCCTACCTCTTTGTAAAATATCCATGATAACTTCCAGCTTACACAATTAAGCTCACCACGTAAGCTCCAAATACGTAGTTATCCTATGAATCTTATTTTGGTACGAAATATGTTAAAATGAATTTTAAAATAAATATTACAATTTAAAGTGTTTAGAAATAAACTAATTAAAAACTTGGATATTCATTAAAAAATTTATTTGAAATTACAAACTTTATAGTAAACTATTTATTATTTCCGAAACATAAGTTAACAAATTTATTTGTGAAAATGACATGTCATTTTTCACCTGGAAATTTTTCATGGAGAACCTATAATCCAAATTCTAAGCCTTTTCACTCAAATTCTTAGTTTCCTAATAGCTTTTTAAGTATAAAAACTATATATAAACAATATATAATTATCTCTAAACATCAAAAACATAATTCTCAAAATTTTCATAGCATAATACAAGTTAAAATCAAAGTTAAAGTTTTAGAAATCTAACCTCAAAACTTAGCTCAAATCCATGGTTTGATCTTGAAAACGTTTAGGGTTTCTTGATCTTTAAGCTTATGAGAAGTTGTTTGTGATGATCCATGAGAGAATAACTTGAAATTCATGAAGAGTGTTTAAGCTTTTCCTTTGGTTTTCTTTGGTTGTCTCACTGTGAAAGAAATAATGAAGAAGAAGAGAAGAAGAAAAAGGAAAAGAAATGTAGAGGAATAAAGAGGGACGTGGAAGAAAAAGAGAGAGAGGGGATTGAATTGAATTGAAATAATTGAGGGAGTTGATGAGAATGAGTCTCCTCCAGAGACTTTAGTTCGCATAATGCCAAATGGTATTTTTGTAATTAATTGGAAGTTCTAAGGGTATTTTGGTAAATACACTAAATAGGTATAGGAAATTTTAAGAAATTTAAAAATAAATAGAAATAAATATTGTGAATTAGATTTTGAAGGAAACAAATTTTTAATTGGCACACTAATAGTTAATTTAATTATCATATTATCCATTAGGAAAATAACGGGTGTCATAGTTTTAAAGTTTTATTTTTATTTTTTGATCTTTATTTAATTTATTAAAAACTACTAACTCCTACTTAGGGGTGTTACAAAATTTTTAGCATCAGAGTTTATGTTTGGTTAACCTAAGGAATGTAGCACCACTTTAAAAATCAGTTTTCGAGATAGTTTTAAAGTTAAATTTAAATGCCATCATCAAATTAAACCTTTAGGTTGATTTATACAATCCAAGATAATGTCATGACATGTAAAAACCCTAGAATAGAGATATTAACGGTTATACTGGTGTGATAGTTATTTGGAATTTATAAGTAGATTGCTCAAGAGAGATTCAAATAATTACAAGGATCTATAAGCCTTTTATCTTGTAGGAAATGATAAGAAATAGAAGGCTTGAGTTGTTGATTTCAAGATTTTGCATAGTTGTGTCAAATTATTCATAATTAATTCAAACATATAGTAATTATGCATAGACTCAATGGAGTACTTAAGTCTTGACAAATTTTCTTGGAGGTTCTGTTTACCTGAGGAACATGAGATAACTTAGGAATCCATGACATTGAACCTTGAATGAGATAAATGTTATTCTTTTGATCTGTTGAGATTTTGTAAAGTCAAAGAATGTATATATTTAAAGGTTAAAATATTTAAGTTGCGTATGTTGTATTTAAGTAATGTCAATGGTCTTTACGACCAATAGAAGTTTCCTTAAGTAAATCATGATACTTCAGGCATGTCTGATGATTTTGGACTTAAAGATGAAGACATTTGATTTTAGATATTTAGATGTTAAAACTTTTGATTACGTGAGGTTTCGTTGATATGAGGAATTAACGATTGAACAAGTGGGATTGTAAGGATTGTGTAACACCCTGAAATTAATTAAGTGTTATTAGTTTGTAAAATGGTGGATTAGTGTGCCATAAAGAATATTTTAAACTAAATTTGATCATTTTGTGAAATTTTTAAATTAATGATATTTTTTATTATTTTAATGATTTTTAGTTACTCTTAATTATTTTTGTTTATTATTTTAAATTTTGAAACAAAATAATTTGTCAAATGCCAACCACGTTCTTTTTCAAAACTGTGGGTGGTACAAGGTTTCTTTTGTTGGCTTTGCTTCTCTTTCTTTGTTTATTTAAACTCTCTCTCTCCCTCTCTCCTTCTCACGTTTACTCTCTCATTCTCTCTCACCCGTCTCTCTCTTCTCTCTGGCTCTCTCTTTCTCCCTCAATTTCTCTCAAAATTTTGAGTTTCAAGATCAAGCCCGAGCTTCGGATTAGCGGGTTGGAGGCTTGGAGACGTGATTGACCAATCAAGAACACGATTCAAAGCTTTAATTCGAGGTTAGTTTCAAAATTTTAAAACTTTTCTAAACTTTTTAAATTTCTTGGTATTTTGAAATCTAAGCTTTCCTAAGCTTAGAAAACCTTCAATCTAGGTTAGAGGAATTTAGAATATTTGGAATCTAAGTTTGGTTTGAAGAAAAACGGATTTAAATCAAGATTTTACATTTTTCTCTAAATTTTCTCATTTTTTGATTTTTCCAAAAATCTTGTTTAAATCTTGTTTTAATGAGTTAAAAAGTAATATATTATGTTTTTCTATCAACTATGATCATTATTCATGCCTAGGATGTAAGAAAATAGATTGAAATTGAAGATTTGGGCTCGGGGAGGCCAAAACCTGTGCTTGGAAAATTCTAAAATTTTTTCAGATCGACAAGCTGAAGTTCATGTTCAGCAGACCTAATTCATGAGTTCAACAGGCCGGAATCATACGAACGACAGGTGAAACTTGGAAAAGTTTAGCCAACCGGACCTAGACTTCAGGCAGGCCAAACCAGGGCGATTGGGTATGGTAAAATTTTGTAATTTTTCATCCGTTTTTATTGTTTTGAACCCCGATTGAGATTTTAATGTCACAGTATAATTTTATAAACTTAAATAGCACACTAGGACACCATGAGACAATTTAATGACATAGGATGTTTTAAGCTAGACAATGATAGACTCGGTTTGTATATTGAAGGTTGTCCGAGGTTCCACGGAACTAACGTATAGCGGATTAGGAATTTTAGTGTGAGACATCGACACGAATATCAAGATAGGACTTCTATCCCTTTCTTTAGCAATTAGGTTTTAATGATTTTGACTTTAAGGAATTCTTCCAAAATGTTTTTAATAAATGACATAATGTTTTGAATGTTTTCAAGAGAGGGTTATTGGCCATAATATGATTTCGTTCAAAGTAATCTCTTCTGAAATGACTCCTTGTAAAATGAATATCAAGGAATGGTTTAGGTAAACTTTTTAGAAATTTTCATTACTTATTAAGAATTGTATGATTATAATGAATCAAATAATAAATGTAATTAAGAATACTCGGTAACATGAGATTTAAAAATAATAAATATACATGAGGGCATGATGCCATAATCAGAGATCGGGTCATGTAGCATGCGACCTTGGGGGCAGGTCTTGAAACCCAGTTGGGCCACTTCGGTGGTGATTATTATGGTTTGCTCGAAAAAGAATATAAAGGTACTTTCTGGACGAACATTTCAATAAGATTTGTTTTAATAAATTTATTCATTTATTTATTCTTTTATTCAATTAATTAGGAATTTATTTACTTATTTATTTATTTATTTATTAAACTTTGTTCAATTTATTTCTTAAAAAGGTAAATTTTGTATTTAAATTAATTACCTATTTTTAAACCTTAGTCCTATTGTGCCTTTGCTCACTTTTTACTTGTTTTCAATCCTTTCCCCCCCTCTAGGTGAAACCCAGCTTAGGACCGACGGGAGTATATTGCCCAAACTCGCGAGCAATAGAGGATCTTGAGTAAGTTAGTAGCTGTAGTAATTCAAGGCATGTATTATTTAAAATTTTATTTCTTATGATTGGACTGTTATTGTAATAATTTATTTATCGATACTATGAGTGTACACACATTGTGGGCTGGTGGGACCCAACATGTACCCTCCTTGCCCTCTTTAATGTTTTACTTTATTTCATTTTTATTTTATTTGATAAGCTATTATAAATGTTTGTTTAAAAAGGATTTTAAATTGCCACGTTTTCATAATTAATTAAATTCTTAAACTCATATTTTTATTCAAATTTCTTCTTAACTAACTTAATTAACCTGTCACGTCACCTCCCGTACCCTGGCGCATGATAGAATGGTATCAAAGCTCAAGGTTATGAACCTTAGGAATTGTGCACACATAGGTACGACAATGAAAAGCCTTTGACAATCTAATTTTGTCTTTAGAATTGAGAGAGAATGGCACCTGGACGACATCCAACTATGGCTGACGTAAGTTCCCCGATAGAGGAATGTATGATAGAGGCATCATTTGTCAATTTTGACAAATGGCAGTGAGGGTTGGCCCAAAATTTCCAAAGTGAGTTGTGAGTATGAGTGCTTTGAGGAGCTTAAGCATGTGTTTACCCTGGCTTTCGATGAGAAATGAGGGTTCGTAGGTGGCTGAAAACCGGTTAGACTCAGCAGTGAAGTATTTGGATATCCTTGGAGCATCAGTAGTGTATCAAGTAGAGTTCGTAACTTACAAGACGACAGGCAGTGCTAACACCTGGTGAAACAAGGGAAGTGTTTGAAGAAAGGTAGGAATATCAATGGGGAAAGATTTAAGGAATTGTTCCAGAAACGTCATTTTCACAAGAATGCAGAGACCAAGGGATCGTCGGATACTACTGGTTGGAGTAGGGTGATGAGACGGTTCAAGAAAACAAGGTACAGTTTAATAAGTTGGCCAATTTGCTTCATCTACTATAGCTTTTGGACGTGGAAGGTATATCAAGTTCTAGGAAGGGCTTAAGGCATTCATTCAACAGCAACAGGTGGCTTTGCGACTTTGGAATTCTAGTAGGTTAGAGTTGTCAACTTCATTGGTGGGAGCAGATCACGTTCACTACTGCGAGAATCGAGCAAGGATATCAGGATGATCTTAGCAGAGCAACAGGAGAGGTAGCGATTGTCAAGCCTAGGCAAAGAATCGACATGGTAGTGCAGCAACAGAAGTAGTAGTTCATCCAGCAACGGGCGAAGCAATTCTTGTCATTTTTGTAGTATCAGGGACACATCAGGAGGAGCTGTCCAGTAAGAAATGCTCGACAAGGATCTCAAACCGAAAAGGATGCAAGCCATCAGCCTCAACCTCAGTCTTCATCTCCACCTCCGTAACTTCTTCGGTTTCAATCTCATCAGTTTCCTCTGCAGCAGTATCGACCGGTGAACTCAATACATGGCGGCACTAGCAAAAGGAAAGGAAGAGGGTCCAGTTTGAATTCGCATCGTAACTTTAGGGAGTTTGGATACTCAGATTAGTGATGTGACGGTCGACAGTATGGTTCCAATTTCTTAGTCTCTAGTTTTGGTTTTCTTTGGTATTGGTGCCATTCGTTATGTTGTTTTGCGTCTATTTATGCATGCCTTGGGAATAGAAATATAGGGATTTAAAGAACACTTGGTAATTACCTCATCCTTGGGGCGGGTGTGTATGTACCATATATTATTATGTATACATATATAACTTGTAAGATAATGGTTGGGGACGAGACCTTAGAAGGTGATTTGATTATTATCCCCATAAGTACTTATGATTAATCTTAGGAATGGACGAGTTGTCCAGGAATGTGCAACTATAGTTGTCGCACTAAATAGGTAACCCTAGGGATCGATAAGAGGACAATGATCATTTACTACGGTGGTGGCGATCAAGTAATGAATGAGTAACTCATGAAAAATGTGTCTAGATGTGCGAGGGAAATCTAACATGCTATATATATCAATATACATATATATACGTGTTTCTCTTGGATCTAGGGGAGGAATCTGATGCCGCAGGAAGGAATGTAGCAACATCAGTGGTTAGTGAGTTCGAGGATGTCTTCCCTGATGGGTAATCGTGATTAGCGTCGCATCGAGAGGATTAAGTTGGTATCAAGTTATTCCTGAGGACTGTTTTGATTTTCGTAGCACCGTATCGTTGGGCACTAACAGGAATGAGGGAATTGAGGAAGCAGCTTTAGGAACTTATAGGCAAAGGATATATTCAAGATTGCGTCTGATACGTTAGTTTCATTTGCCAAGAGGCACAATGTTACTCTCAAATTGCACATTGGTTATCGGCAGCTGAACTAGGTCACTGTGAAGGACGAATATTCTAGGCCCAGGATCAATGAGTTATTTGATCAGCTAGGAAGTTCCCGATATTTCTCAAGAACTAATTCGCGATTCGAAAGTACCAGCTGCATGTTCAGAAGGTTGAGTTTGAAGCATCTCATTTTGAGTAAAGCATCTTAGCAGATTTGTCAATATTGAGGCTATAGTACGGTGGGGCGACTGAAGATCGCGGCCGAGATTTACAGCTTTTTAAGACTTGCTAAGTACTACAAAAACGTTCACGAAGTGTTTCCGCAAAGGTAGTGGCCCCATTGACGTAGTTGATTGGGACGGGATAGGTTTGAAAGGAACGGGGGATGCAGATGCGCTTTCCAATAGTTGAGGGGTTGATTGACTACCACTTCTGTATTGGCTACATCGAATGGTAACGAGTTTTATGAGATCTACACTGCTATAGTAGGACAAAGGCGTGGATATGTGTTAATGTAGCATGGACGAGTTGTGACGTACAGATTACAGCAGTAAAAACCTCCTAAGCAGGACTTCCTCACTCATGGTCTGAAGTTCGTCGTAGTGATTTACGCTTCATGGGATCGAGAGAAGCCACGATTGGAGTGATATTTTAGGTATTCTCAGATCATAGGGGCTCAAGGCATTTGTTCCCTCAGAGAGATTCAAATTTGAGGCAGCAATGAAAGGTGAAATGCATAGAGGACCAGGATATCTTGCTACAGTGTCATCTAGTTAAGGCCATTATGGTTGCAGACGTGCTCAATAGGAGGTTATTAGGGATTCGTGCGTATCTAGCACTAAAGGATTGGAGAGAGACGCTACTGTGGGCAAATATGGATTGTAGTACCGTGAAGACTACGATTAGGAAATGTGGACGTGAATTTGGATCGGGGAATGTTTTGGAAATCAAAGGGTTCTTGCAGATAGGTCGTTGGATTTTGAGAAATGTTTGGCAATGCCTATAATAGAGGAAGTGACAAGGGCCTTGATGAAGCTCGCAAGTTTTTGTTCGCTAGTCACCCTAGGAGCTCAAAGATGTATTACAGTTTGTAGAGGCAGTACTAGAAGAGAGGCATGGAGAAAGATGTTCAAGAATACGTGATCGAGTATGTTGCTTGTCTTTAGGTGGCAGCCAAGCATTAGGAGTCTACTGGTCAGCTTCAGTCATTTCGTATTCCTAGGTGGAAATGGGAGCATGTCATGATGGTTTCCTCATCAAGTGGCTGAGGATGGAATAAAGACATGATGTGATCTGGGTCGTCGTTGGCAAGTTGACGAAATCGATGCGTTTTATTCTCATTAGGTCCTAGTGTTTGCAACGAGTTCTTCGAGGAGCTTTAGGAAGCTTTGGGGCACAAACTTAGGTTTTAACATGGCTCATGTGCAATCCAAGCAAGATATTTAGATTCTCAAGGATGTATTACGTGCGTGTTTTGGATTTTGGTAGAAACTGGAAGGGATAATTGCATTTGGCGAAGTTGCGTACAACAACAGTTGTCGAGCAAGCATCAGGGTAGCACTATTTGAAGTACCCTACGGTCAGTCGTGTCGATCGTCAGAGATTTAGGCCGGATCAAAAGTCGAGACCATTATTGAACCCGGAGAGACCCGTGAGAATAGCAAAAAGAGGGCTATTGTGTTACGTAATCGATTAAAAGCAGCTCAAGGTAAGTAGAAGAATTATGTGATCAAGAAACGCTAATCTTTAGAATTTAAGGTACGGGATTTTGTCCTCTTAAAGGATTTGTCATGTGGGTGAGTTTCGCGTTTCAGTATGAGCGAGGGACTTGCGCTAAGGTAAGATGGATCATTTGAGATTTCACGATGTGTTGGAATGATCGTTTGTCACCTCGATCTCCCTCTCAAACTCTAATGTTCAGGTCAAATTCCGCGTGTCAATGCTCCAATGACGTCTGCTCGAACTAGGCAAAATTGTCTTAAGGTGTTACGTTTATGAGATCAAGAAATTTCGTTAGTGCATGTGGTGTGACGACACCATAGAGTTGATAAGGCAACCTAGGAATTAGAGTCGACTGTACGGAAGTTGTATCCGCATTTGTCTTGTTTCTGAACCGATTTGCAAATTTCGAAGGCAAAATTTTTTGTAGGGGTGGAGAGTTGTAACACCCCGAAATTAATTAAGTGTTATTAGTTTGTAAAATGGTAGATTAGTGTGCCATAAAGAATATTTTAAACTTAATTTGATCATTTTGTGAAATTTTTAAATTAATGATATTTTTGATTATTTTAATGATGTTTAGTTACTCTTAATTATTTTTGTTTGTTATTTTAAATTTTGAAACAAATAATTTGTCAAATGCCAACCACGTTCTTTTTCAAAACCATGGGTGGTACAAGGTTTCTTTTGTTGGCTTTGCTTCTCTCTCTTTGTTTATTTAAACTCTCTCTCTCCCTCTCTCCTTCTCACGTTTACTCTCTCACTCTCTCTCACCCATCTCTCTTTCTTCTCTTTGGCTCTCTCTTTCTCCCTCAATTTCTCTCAAAATTTTGAGTTTCAAGATCAAGCCCGAGCTTTGGATTAGCAGGTTGGAGGCCTGGGGATGTGATTGAACATTCAATAACACGATTCAAAGCTTTAATTCGAGGTTAGTTTCAAAATTTTAAAACTTTTCTAAACTTTTTAAATTTCTTGGTATTTTGAAATCTAAGCTTTCCTAAGCTTAGAAAACCTTCAATCTAGGTTAGAAGAACTTAGAATATTTGGAATCTGAGTTTCGTTTGAAGAAAAACGGATTTAAATCAAGATTTTGCATCTTTCTCTAAATTTTCTCATTTTTGGATTTTTTTGAAAAATCTTGTTTAAATCTTGTTTTAATGAGTTAAAATGTAATCTATTACGTTTTTCTATCAACTATGATCATTATTCATACTTGGGATGTGAGAAAACAGATTGAAATTGAAGATTTGGGCTCGGGGAGGCCGAAACTCGTGCTTGAAAAATTTTAAAATTTTTCTAGATCAACAGGCCGAAGTTCATGTTCGGTAGGCTTGATTCATGAGTTCGATAGGTTGGATTTATACGACCGGTAGGCCGAACCGGGAAAAGTTTGGCCGACCGGACCTGGACTTTTGACAAGTCGAACTAGGGCGACCGGCAGGCCGACTGGGTATGGTAAAATTTTGTAATTTTTCATCCGTGACAATTTAATGACATAGGAAGTTTTAAGCTAGACACTGATAGACTCGATTTGCATATTTAAGGTTGTTCGAGGTTCGGCGGAGCTAACGTATAGTGGACTGAGAATTTTAGTGTGAGACACCGGCTCGAATATCAAGGTAGGACTTCTATCCCTTTTTTTGGCAGTTAAGTTTTAATGATTTTGACTTTAAGGAATTCTTCCAAAATGTTTTCAATAAATGACATAGTGTTTTGAATGTTTTCAAGGAGGGCTATTGGCCACAATATGATTTCCTTCAAAGTAATCCCTTCTGAAATGACTCCTTTTAAAATGAATATCAAGGAATGGTATAGATAAACTTTTTAGAAATTTTCATTACTTATCAAGAATTGTATGATTATAATGAATTGAATAATAAATGTAAAATAAATGTAACTGAGAATACTTGGTAACATGGGATTTAAATAATAATAAATATACATAAGGGCATGATGCCATAATCAGAGATCAAGTCGTGTAGCATGCAACTTTGGGGGCAGGTCTTGAAACCCAGTTGGGCCACTTCGATGGTGATTATCATGGTTTGCCTGGAAAAGAATATAAATGTACTTTCTGGATGAACATTTCAATAAGATTTGTTTAAATAAATTTATTCATTTATTTATTCTTTTATTCAATTAATTAGGAATTTATTTACTTATTTATTTATTAAACTTTGTTCAATTTATTTCTTAAAAAGGTAAATTTTGTATTTAAATTAATTACCTGTTTTTAAACCTTAGTCTTACTGAGCCTTTGCTCACTTTTTACTTGTTTTCAATCCTTGGGGGGGGGGGGGGGGGGGGGGGGGGGGGGGGGGGGGGGGGGG
>CAMOHE010052517.1:20910-31806 GCA_946598075.1 Artocarpus hirsutus | reverse complement strand
GATTATCTAGATAAAGTTGTTTTAATTAGATAACTTCTCTATTGGGTTATTTGAATTAAAACTGAGGCTTTATCCTATAGAATCTCGGGTGGAAAATAAAAGATTCGCGTGATTTTTATTTCGGCAGTTCGGCATGCCGAACTTAAAGTTCAGCCTGCCGATCAGGCAAGTTCGGCCTGCCTATGCACGAATTAAAAATCGCGTGTTTTCACGCGTTTTTACGCGTATCTTATCCGATATTGACCCGAATTTGATTCCGTTTCAAATTTTTTGAGACCTTATCTGATAAGGAATGACCCTAGACCCAACCTCTATAAATAGCAAGTGAGTCTAATGAGTTATGAAGAGATCAATAGAGAGATTAAGAGTGATACTCTACTAGTGAGAATCTGAAACTCCCTGAGAGTGCTTGTTCACAAATCACGAACACTAGCTTTGGGTTCTCTCAATTGATTGGAAGGAGAGTCACCTTGAGGAAGAGCTGTATGTGTGAGCCCACACTCACTCCGAATATGGATAGAGAATAGCAAAGAAGACCAGTTGGTTGAGGCTCTTTTGGAACGTTACTTCTCTACACAGACTTTGGGAGCTTTTCGGCTTGTACAAAGTCAGTAAGATCAGGTTAATTTATACATATAGCATGTCAAACTTGTGTTTTAAAAAATACTCTGATTTAAAATTTTAAAATCCCGCTGCGTATTATTTTTCCAACACTCTGCAGCACCTAGCTCTCCTAACATCAATTTTTTTTTTTAATTTTGAACAATCATATTGCAGGTGAGAGATGTACTTACCTGATCTCTAAACTTATTCAATCTTTTATAGTAGGTGACACGACGACTTGGGTTTTCGGTGTGCTCGCTTCTTTAAAGAGTTCATGCCAAACATTCATATTAACCATAAGTTACTAATAATACTATTAACAACATATAAACATCTCATACTATCATTGAACATCACGTCATCATGTAATAACATTAAGAAGCACAAAATGACAATTTATGAACCTAGGACATAATCCCCAAAAGTAGGCAGAATGACCTTTATTCACTTAAAAATTCATAATAATTTCATCTTAACTCCAAATCAGTTAAATTCAGTGGCATTGGAAACTAGACTCAGAAAGAAAGAATTTGATAATCACACACATATTTTGACAATAATTTACATGAAGGAAAAGTCCTTGAAAATCAGTCTAAATTTTAGGTTTGTGTAAACTGTATAGCTTTTAGGGTCAATTTCGAAAAATCATAACTATTTAAAGAAAACTCTGATTCAAGCGATTCAAGAGTCAAACGAAATCTTGGAATGTCTAGTATTTGGGAAAAATATAAGAAAAATATAAACAAAGCAATACATAATAGAAAATTATTGAAACACGACAGCTGTCGGGTGTTTGTATGAAAAATAGGCATAAGGCATCAAAAAATTTCAATACCAATCCATAACTTAATAAAACCTCAATTAAAATTGTAAACACATAATTAACATGATGCTAATTGATAATAAAATACACCTATAAAGATCTACATAACAAAACTATGAAAATCTATGATATCTCCAATCAAGGGTTTAATGAGGGATTAGTCAAAACAACCAAATCATCAACTCTTTTCAATCGTCAAGTGACATGAAATACATATGACAAGAGAATCCATATGATGATAATAAAATTCTAATACTAACATAATAAACCAAAACATCCAACAAATATGTTAAATAATTGATATACTTACCAAGATAAATGAAATTAAGAAAACTAGAAATCTTGATAAAGCCAAAGAAAACCAAGCATAAAGCCAATCAATGAGAAAGGAATGAAGTATAAGTCTAAGGTTACTAATAGGAGGTCTTTATATAGTTTTTATGTGGAGACTAAAACCCCAATCCTACTCTAATTCAGTTTCTTTTTTTTTTTTCTTTTTTCTTTTTCCTATTTCTACACCAATTCGACAATCAATAATAGGCCCAAAGCCAAGTGTTTCCCTTTTCTATTAACGTCTACTACATATATATATATATATATATATATATATATATATTAACATATTAATAATTAACGTATTTAAAATATATGGTGTATATATATAATCTAGCTTATATATATATATGGTAAAAATGAATAAATCACATATTATAACACATAAGCTAAAATTTATATTAATTTCTTCTTATCATATTTTATTTAATTAACACAAAACAAAATGCATCATCACATTATTATATCATAGAATAACTATAATCCCCATATAATTGGTATGAATCTTTGTTAGCACATTGAACCTCTCGTTGTTGTCACCTGTAACATCACTAAATAGTATGTTAGTAAAAAAAATATTATTTTCGTCAATTTTTGCGTTAGACTCTCTATTTGCCATTAACAAAAAACTTGGGTGTTACACGTTCCCTCAAAAATGACGATTTTAACCTTATTGAATTTTTAGTCTATTTTGCAATTTTATAAAACTCATTGCTTAACTTTACCGTTCCATTACCTACGTATTACAAAAAAATTCCCACTAAGAAATGTTTTGGGTCCGTTTTGACCATTTTCATAAATGACCATTTTGCCCATATCGTCTTTTTTTATTTTTTCCTTGACTAAACCTTGAATCCTTTAAAACTTAGCATCTATGATTACTTACTGCCTACAACAGTGTAGGAAATCAATGTTTCTCAATGAAAAACCAATTTTTACACGATTCTACGGTTTTGACCCAAAACATAAAAATATTTACATTTTTGTCCCTAGAATCAAAAACCGCCAATTTATACCAAAACATTTAGTTTTTCGCAAGGAACAAAACTTACAAAAGCTCCTTGTTTGAATTCTAAACTTTTCATAATGTTTTCATTTCTTGAAATGTTGTGCTCAAAATTTCGTAAAATTTATAGCTCCTAAACCGAGTCCAATTTTGACAAACTATCCACGTTGTCCTAACAGTTTCGATGTGTTCTACAACTTTTATATTTTTAACTTTCTTTAAATTCCAATGTTTAGAGGAACTTTTTGGCTAATTTTTAAATCTGTCGAAAATACATTTTTTTTTTTACAATTTAGTTCCTTTTGAAATTTCACCAAAACCCTTACTTTCTTCTTTCCATCATCATCACCATCAACATATAACATAAAACAACCATGCCTTAACATTCATCTTACATGTCATAGTCTAAAACATTTTATCAAACACATGGTATACATGTTTATAACATAAACATTTCAAGTATAAAGTTTAGAATTTTACCTAAACTTCACCAAGCCTCCTTTTGATCCTCCTTCGAAATGCTTGAAAACCTTCTAAACACCGTTGACAACATTCATAGCAATCCCCATAAAAATATCAACCAAATCATGAATAAAAACCCTTAAGCACAATAGGTAAAACTTGGATTTTTACCTTAAAACTCTTAAATCTCCCTCCATACCCTTGACTTTGCTTCAAAACATGATTTTGGAGGTTTTGTTTGAAAAATTATTGAGAAAATTTCATTGGAGTGGGCAGTTTCCATTAGAAGGAAAATGGAGCATTTCTTTCTTTCTTTCTTTCTTCCTTCCCTCCTTCCTTCCTTCCTTCCTTTTCTTTCCTTTTCATGTTTCTTTCTTCTTCTCTCTCTCTCTTTTTTCTTCCACCGTGGAGACCAAATGGTCTCTTATATCATGAATATATTCACCTTTTTTTTTCTTTTTTCTTTTCTTTTCTCTTTTTTTTTAAATAAAAAGGTAATGAGTCACCTAGTAATCAATTAGGTTTCTTTGGGTGGCCAAATATGATTGGGCCACATTAGTGGATGTGGTGGCCCATTCAAAACTTTCAAGGTGTCCCACTAAACTTTTTATGCAGTTTAAGTTCATACTAACAGTATTTTTCTTATACTGCTGATATTCTTTTTTATACAATTCATGAGGTCCCATAACCTCCAATACTTATCCACATCCATCACATAATGTAATTCGAATATTATCTAACTTTGTATAGTCTAAATTTATACTGAGAATATTTTTTTATATTGTCGGTATATATTATATACTGCTACAGCATTCCTTATTCATTCATATTCTCCAAACAATATTATTTTTATACTGCTTTAACTTAAACAGACTAATTTATGTATTGCTTAACCTTAAACAATCTAATTTCTACACTACATTACTTTTACAATGTAATTTTCATACTGCATAACTTTATCAGTATACTTCCTACACTACATTATTCTAATACTGTATAATTTTTTATATTATTATACAGTATTTTTCTTTGAATTGTATTTTTATCTTAACACAATCCTTAACTTATTGCATTTTTAATGTAGTAAAAATGCGCGGGTATTACATTCTAAGTTCAACCATATTAGTTTTCTAAAACTATTTTCGTGAAAATATGTAGAAATATGGTAAGGAATGCATATAACAAAAATTTTTTCAAAATTTCTGTAAAACATGCAGTAGAGTATATTATTTAATGCTTAATATATATGTATATAAAATATGTTTATCCGATTGAAGTAATGGGTACATAAAACTTTTGCTAAAAAGCCTGTTCTTTTTATGAAACTACCATATTTCTTGCTTAGTCTTCGATATCGGAAGGGCCTACATGTGGGTGTAGAAAGAATTATGATTTTTCTAAAGATCACGCTAGTCGCTAATATCAACGCATGAGCAAAGTAAGTCTTGGGATGAACTACTCTTCTTCTCTCTTTCTTTCTCCATGCCTGTGCTAGGGTTTTGGTGAAGTTTTTGCAGTCTTTCCAAGACTCTCAATTGTATAAAATGAATAGAAGATACCTCTATTTATAAAGAATGAAAAACCCAAATAATTCTAAAACTTTCTTTATTTTAATTTTAAATATCAACTATTTAATTAAAATAAATTAAACAATATTCTCTTCTTTATACACTATAGGCGCCACCAACACATAGATACTTTATTTGTATGTGGCGCCAATTAGAGGAGAAAGAGAGAGAAAATTCTACTTGTTACCTGGTCTGATTTGTTTTTCTAAATTTAAGTTTTTAATTTGAATTAAATCACGTTTATCTAAAAACAAAAAGTCCTAAATATGGAAACTTGGTAAATAAGATTTGGATTACACAAAAAAACCCTCCCTGTTGTAGAATGTGCCACACGTAGTGGGTGGAACCACTGTGTGTTTAAATTATCTTATTATTTAATAATTATAAATTAATTTATAATTCATTTTTTGTCATATTTAATTTAGAATTTCATAATTCTAAATTAATTAATTGAACCAATAATTCTACTTATCCAAATATTGTTTACAAGGATAGCATGGGACTAATAGATCCATAATTTTAAGCTCAAATAAAACCTATATATTAATTAAACTCTTTCATTAATATATTACTCTTTTATTAATTCTAATATTACTCCACTAACAACTTGATATTGCACTCTAATGTTACTCTACAAGAAAATTCTACTTGTTATTTAGTCTAATTTGTTTCCCAATTTAAGTTTCTAATTTTGAATTAAATCACATTATCCAAAAATAGAAAGTCTTTAATAAGGAAACTTGATAAACAAGTTTTGGACTGCACAAAAAACCTCCCTATTGCAGGTTGCACCACACATAGTGGGTGGACCCACTGTGCATTTAAATTATCTTATTATTTAATAATTATAAATTAATTCATAATTAATTTTTTGAGTCATATTTAATTTAGATTCCATAATTTTAAATTAATTAATCAAACCAATAATTCTATTTGTCCAAACAGAGTTTATAAGGACAGCGGGGGATTAATAGACCCATAATTTTAAGCTCCAATAAAACCTATATATTAATTAAACTCTTTAATTAATATATTAATCTTTTATTGATTCTAATGTTACTCCACTAAAAACTTAGAATTGTACTCTAAAAGTTATATATTTAATTACTCATACTTTGGAGTCGTCCATTTGATGTAGTCATTGCATATAAATTGATCTTCCATGAATAATTCATAATTTGAATTAGGTAAAATCCATTAATCTCTTTACTTACTTCTTTATTCTTGTGTACCATTATTTTGGGTTGAACCCCAAAAAACATGAAAAATGTAGTAGAATAAGATTTCAAAATTTTTCTTAAACCTTTAGGGTCTTTCTCATGACACTATATACAATAATTGAATAAAACACAAACTTATGAGTTTGGTAATAGCTTTGGATGATCAAGCCTTCCAAATCATTCAAATCTTCCTTGCTATTCTCCTCTCTCTAAATCAATTGCTGTGTGGGCATGAGTGAAATCTCTTGGATAATCTTCTTCCAACCTTTCTTAGCAGAGATTTTTTAAACTCTAAAGGGAAGAGCTAAAGAACACTAGATGGAGGCCAGAGAAAAGTCTACCAAAAATAGAACCTCTACGATCTAGTTATAGGTACACAAAGGCTTAGAAGTTAAAATAGAATCCCACCAGGATTCTCAATAGATCACACCAATTTCTAGAAATGGTAGGCATGATTTGCTTCCTCCAATGGTGATGTGACACGTGTCATAACTACCCTTAACTATGTGATGTTGTATCCATATAGTATTTTCCTAAGATCTGATTTCAGTTCAAATTGAGATATTATTTATTTTAACTTTTAGAATAAATATCTTTGATGATTTTCTTAGTTATTTAAATTATCTCATAAAATAAATAATCATACGCATAATCTATTTCAACTTTTGAAAAGGATATTTATCTGCACCAAGATAACAATAGATTGCATGAAGATCATACAATATATTTGAATCTTTAAACCATAGAGTGGCGCCATACACAATCTAGGTGGAATGTTGTGTGAAATTATAGTTCTGCCCCTACAGACTGAAATAATTTAAGAAAATTTTAATTAATCCATCTTAAAGAATATTATGGAGCTAGCAAGGGGACCTAATAGACATATATAACTTAAGCTCTAATAATTATTTATAATATAATTATCTTATAATTAAATTAATAATAATTATTAACTCCAATTTATGCAACTATTGAAAACTAAGGTTGCCCTCTTAAATTATATATAGAATAATATGGAACTTTAGACATAAGATGTCATCAAGAAGGTAGTCTATTGATATAATCATTTACCAAATGATAATACCCTCCACAATAGTATTAATGTGATAGATTTCTATGTCACCTCTCTACTTACTTTTTTGTCCATAAATTCTGTTAATTCTCTACAAAAGCAAATCATAAATGATGATTTGAGTAATATTTGATATCTCAAATCAAATAGCGAGTACTCATCACCTAAGTTCCAAATTAATATTCATAGAAATATTAACTTATTATCCTATTTAGTAGGAGTTGTAGATTCCATAGCTGTGAATAATATTCCTAGTTACCTACAATGCTATGTCTCCAAAATATCTAGTTATTGATTGTGTAGTTATAGATCTTACTCATTAGCAATGAAAGACATAATGCATAGATGTGAGTCCAATAATCCTCTTAGGATTAATGTATAATCCATAAAATAATCAAAATGATATAATTCTAATTTTTTGTTATGAAATTGCATAATAACTTAAATTCTATTTGTTGGAAAAATATAGGCAGCAGAATTTTAAAATTTTTATATCAGAGTATTTTCTAAAACACAAGTTTGACACACTATATACTTAATTAACTAGATCTTACTAATATTTTGAATGTCAAAGAACTCTCGCAATCTATGAAGAAAAGTAACATTTCAGAAAAGCCTCAAACCAACTGGTCTTTTTTGTTATTCTCTATCTATAATTGGAGTGGGTGCTACTCACGTCGTTTAGCTTTTCGACTAGGTGATTCTTCTTCCAACCAGTAGAGAAATACCCAAATCTATAATTCATGATTTATGAGTGATAGCCTTCCGAGGAGTTTTAGAGTCTCATTGACAGAGTCTTACTCTAGATTTCTCAACTGATCTAAATAATAAAGAGACTCACTCTCTTTTTTATAGAGGTTGGGCTTAGGAGTCAGTTCTTATCAGATAAGGTCTCAAAAATTTGAATCAGAATAAAATTTGAATCAATATTTGATAAACTCTACGTGAAAACGCGTAATCTTTTTATCGCCCGATCAGTAGGCCGAACTGGCAGATCGGCCTGCCAAACCTCCTCAATCGGTAGGTCGAACTTAAAAATCAGTCTATCGAACCTCTGATAAAAGATCCTTACAAATCTTTATTTTTCACCTGAGATTCTTGGGATAGAGCCTCAATTTTAACTCAACTAACGAAATCCAGAAGTTATCTGATTAAAACAGTCATATCTAGATAATCTCTAGAAAAATAAATATTCATGATAATTCAACAAGTTTCTCTTGAATTAATTTATTCAAAATTAGTCCAACCAATAAACAGACATGAATTATATGATCCCGATAATTCAACAAGTTTATCTTGAATTAATTTTCACAAAATTAATTCAACTGATAAACAGACATGAATTATCTGATTCTATCAAATTTTCAACCAATTAATAATATGACACAAGTCACCAATTATTGAAAAAGCACGCTGTATCGTTACAGGATTTTTATGAGCTAACAAAGGGGACCTGATGGACCTATATAGTTCAAGCTCCCGATAATTATGAAACCCAATATCCCAGATATGCATTTCATAATTATCAACTCCAACGCTACTCCACTGTAAGCTTGGAACTGTACTCTTGAACTATATAGAATTACGAATTTCAAATAGCTAAGTCTCTATGACATATCATAATGTATCGTATCCCGATAGGATTATCCATAATCGGCTTAAGGACAAGTTCTGTCTTACCTTCCTGATTATTTTTATCTAACGTTCTATTATCTCACCATCGGAAAACTTACCATTCAAAGACTGTATACCATTCAGTTACACCTATGTATCTAAATGGTTGAGCGCTCCAGTTTTCTAATTACAGGATAACGCATATAAGAGGATATCACTACTCCTAAAGATGAGCTATGGATTCCATATCTATGAATAACAGGTCTACGCTATCAAGAGTTATGCCTCCAATGTACCAGTATGCGTACCACTATAAAATATGGATGTCACTCTTTGGTACATTAAAAGATACAAGTCAAAATAACAGGCCCACTATTCATCTTAGGATTAAGATACAATACAAAAGATTGTCTAAAGTGAATTGATTTGCCGAGATAGAAATATTAATCCAAATCAATTCACTTTATGTCCCGATTTAACACATTGTCACCTATGATAATATGTCAATATTTCTATTCGTGGAGTCCACCTCCGATAGTCAAGACAAACCATCTCCCAATACAGATATAGACAACATAACAATCTTTGCATGAATAATGTGCCCAACTTTGTTCCCTCTATTGCGGATTTTATGATTTAGATTGTTACCTTAAGAATTGTGTCTTTTGTATAATTTCTCCATCATATGCCCAATTCTTAAAGGTTTAGACCGACAGTCTTAGACTTTTGTTTGCTTAACATACATTCAACAAATATGAACGTAAAGAGGACAAATTTTGATATATAAAATAATAAATAAATTCTTTATTAATAAAAAATGTTTCTAAAAACATATTACACTTTTACTCTTTAGGGCATACATGTCTAACACTATCTTGGTCCAGTTTAATATGTTCTAAAACACACTAATGTCTCTATTCAGTAATCATCACATTACTATAATCTGAATAAGATCATTCCACTAAGCTTAAAATAGATAGCATCACATTCTTAAGCAAAATAAAGTGTCCAGTTTTATCTACTAATTGTAGACCAAAGCTTATACTAAGTACACATAATCATATCCTCTATATTATTAATACTTCATATACATGATTATGTATTTTTACAATTGGAACCTTTATGATATTTCCACATATATTTATATATATTCAACAAGATATACATATAGGAGAATAAAAGAATTATTTTATTATTTATAAAATACTTTACATCTTATAATGACCTTATGGAATTCACTATGGTATATAAGCACCAATTCCAACACATTGATTCTCTAACAAATAATAAATTTATGAACTTAATCACGAATTAAATGCCCATATTATTTAAGACTCGAATCAATACTCAAGAGAATTATTTATCTGTTTTTCATTAAAAAAGGAATGAATTCTATTTTGTAATATTAATGTTCCTGACAACTTACTTTATTATGCCTCCAAAATATAAGGGATAGGATTATATTCTTGAATTTGTTCCAAGAAAATCAAAAGATATAATTTCATAAATAGGAATTTGTTAACAATCCAGGATTAAGATTATCTCATATATGACAATTGGTCGATGTGATTATAACTTGTTATATTTAATGAAAATTATTAGCTATTCATATCCTATCATGTCTCAGTCCTACATAATCTCAATATGTGTAGTGCACTTATTAGATGACTTACTATAATAACAGTTTGGATAAGATTGTTTCATTTTCAATGGAATTGTTCTACAATAATAATACTGAATTAAACATATTGTTTCATTTTCAATGGAATTGTTCTACAATAATAATACTGAATTAAACATTTCATATTTTTATTGAATAAATAATTATGATAATTAATTATTTATTATTGACTATTTTAATTATTATCCTTAAATATTATATTTTTGTGTATATTTCACTTATATATAATATTTAAGGTCACATAGATGATTATAGAATTTTAATGATATTCATAAAGTATTCAAAATACATGCATACAAATATGATGAAAAGTTCATATTATTTATATAATTATGTCATTTATAAAACATCATATGTTTTGAGGGCATCTATCCCAATACACCACATAATATCTTCCTCTAATCTAAAACGTATTTAGCCAACATATGCTGCTTAGATGACACATTTATATAATTATGTCATTTACAAAACATCATATGTTTTGAGGGCATCTATCCCAATACACCACATAATA